>CM070810.1:26586765-26630907 GCA_036325905.1 Lepus oiostolus | reverse complement strand
GCCCGGCCCTCACCGGCCCAGTCCTTGTTCAGCGCTGTGGTCCTGGGGGGGTGGGGGGGCGGGACCCCGGGCCTGGCTGCGGCTCTGACGGGCGCTGGGGGGGACCCTGGGCCTGGCTGTGGCTCTGACGGGCACTGGGGGGACCCCGGGCCTGGCTGCGGCTCTGACGGGCGCTGGGGGGGACCCCGGGCCTGGCTGCGGCTCTGACGGGCGCTGGGGGGGACCCCGGGCCTGGCTGCGGCTCTGACGGGCGCTGGGGGGGACCCCGGGCCTGGCTGCGGCTCTGACGGGCGCTGGGGGGGACCCCGGGCCTGGCTGCGGCTCTGACGGGCGCTGGGGGGGACCCCGGGCCTGGCTGCGGCTCTGACGGGCGCTGGGGGGGACCCCGGGCCTGGCTGCGGCTCTGACGGGCGCTGGGGGGGACCCCGGGCCTGGCTGCGGCTCTGACGGGCGCTGGGGGGGACCCGGGCCTGGCTGCGGCTCTGACGGGCGCTGGGGGGATCCCGGGCCTGGCTGCGGCTCTGACGGGCGCTGGGGGGGACCCTGGGCCTGGCTGTGGCTCTGACGGGCGCTGGGGGGACCCCGGGCCTGGCTGTGGCTCTGACGGGCGCTGGGGGGGACCCCGGGCCTGGCTGCGGCTCTGACGGGCGCTGGGGGGGACCCCGGGCCTGGCTGCGGCTCTGACGGGCGCTGGGGGGGACCCCGGGCCTGGCTGCGGCTCTGACGGGCGCTGGGGGGGACCCCGGGCCTGGCTGCGGCTCTGACGGGCGCTGGGGGGGACCCCGGGCCTGGCTGCGGCTCTGACGGGCGCTGGGGGGGACCCCGGGCCTGGCTGCGGCTCTGACGGGCGCTGGGGGGATCCCGGGCCTGGCTGCGGCTCTGACGGGCACTGGGGGGGACCCCGGGCCTGGCTGCGGCTCTGACGGGCGAGGGGGCAGCCCAGGGAGGCAGGGGGGCCTTCACTACCACACCCCCTCCGTGCAGCACGCTGAGGTTTCTCTGTCACCATGGGCGCTGGGCTGCCGTGGGGCTCACGGAGGGGCCGGCGGCCGCTGCAGGAAGGGTCAGCGGGGAGGCGTGCCGGCCCCCGGAGCCTGCAGCTGGTGACGTGGGTGGGCGCTTAGCTGAACGCCCAGGCCCCCTCCCCGGCCGGCCGGTGGGTCTTGGGGGCTGCTGGGAGCCAGGCCTGGCAGGGCCGGCCAGGATGGACTCGTGTGGGGGCTTTGTCCGTGAGCCGGGCTGTGCAGCGGGGACAGGTGGACAGGTGGCCGCAGGCCTGGCAGCGCCGTCAGAGCCCAGCTCCATCTGGGGGCCCGGGGAGGAAACCTCCTGCCTCGGGAGGGAGGGGACGGGCTGGGGAGGCTGGGGGGAGGGAGGAGAGGGCCATCTGTGCGGCCGTCTGTCCGGCCGTCCACAGGCCTAGGGCACAGGCGGGGCCCTGGGCCCTGCAGACAGCGCCTGCGCCCTCCCCTCTGTAGGCCCCACCCAGGGCCAGGGTGGGGGGCCCTGAGGGGGGATGAGGCCAGGCCGCCGGGTGTGGGGGAAACGGGGCGGGGGGAGGGGCTCTCCTGGAGCCTGGTGGTCCCAGGGCTCACGGCCACGTGGCCGTCGCAGGCCCCCTGGGTCCGGGCTGGCATCACTGACTTTGCCTCCGTTTCCCGGCTGTGAGGTCAGCGTGGGGGAGGGGCAGAGAGGCGCGCGGGGCTGGGGACCCTCCTGGGTGGCTCACGGCCATGTGTGGGGCCTCTGGATCGGGGCCGGGGCTGGGGGTCCCCGGCCTCCCCACTCCGCACCAGGAGCGCCCCCAGGCATGGCAGCCATGGCCGACCCCAGGGGACCTGTCCCAGGTGGGGTCCCAGCCTGCCAGCCTCTGCCCTGCACACAGAGGCGGGGCCTGCACCCCCGTGCCCGCCCCTGCCGCACCAGCACCCGGCAGGTGCTCAGTGAGCCTGGCGAGACGTGGGGGAGGGGCCGCTGAAGGACAGGAAGATGGGGTCAGACCAGGGCGGGCTCCAGCCCCCGGCCCTGTGCTGAGGCCCTGCAGACAGCAGTGGGGATGGGGCGGGCTGGAGGGGACAGTCTTGCCGGGGCGGGAGGAGCCATCGTGCAGAGAGGTGGGGCTGGCGCCTGCCATGCAGGGACACAGTATGTGCAAAGGCCCTGGGGCAGGAACTGATCCCAGCGCTGGGAGACGCTGACGTGCAGGCCTGGCTACGCCTGCCCCCGCCCGGCCTCCAGCCCCGGGCTCACCTATGTCTCTGCGGACGGACGGACGGACGGATGGACCCACTGGGGTGCTCTGCCTCTGACTGACACTAACCGTGAACCCCGCGTGGAGCCAGAGGCCCGGGGGCTCCCAGGTCCGCCTCGTGTCCATGGGCTGGGAGCCCAGCTCCGAGCCGCCCTCGGGGCTGGCCCCTCGGCCCTGGGTTCTTGCCGTGGGGCGGGAAGCCGTGCCGCCAACGTGCCCAGCCCAGGTGCCCGGCCTTTCCCAGCGGGACCCTGGGTTAAGACGAGCCGGGGGCCCACAGTCTCTGGGTCTGGCCACTCTGGCCGTCCAGGGCTTCCAGGGACAGTCCTGCCCGCAGGGGATGCTGTGGCTGTCACCACTGGGGTGCTCCTGGCACGGAGGGGGTGGGGTCTGTCACCACTGGGGTGCTCCTGGCACGGAGGGGGTGGGGTCCAGGACGGCCCCAGAGGCCTGGCTACTGATGGGCCTTGAGGGTGTCCGCAGCCCCCCAGGCTGTGTGAGAACGGCTCGGGCAGGGCTGGCCTGGGTTCAGCTGGGCGGTTCTGCAGGTCTCGCCAAGGTGGCCTCTGCACACATGGCTCGGGCCCCTCCGCCGGGGCTGCCCGTGCCCCTGGGGCGGCCAGTCCCCGGCCCTGGTCTGGTCCCACCTCGCTGTCCTTCTGGGGCCCAGTGGACGAGGGGTTTCCAGCGCTGGCCCTCCAAGTCCCCTGGGTGGGGAGGCCTCAGAGCCAGGTCGTGGGCAGAGGGCACAGCCCATGCAAAGGCCCCGTGGCAGGACCGTGCCTGGGGTGCTGGGGAACAGCAAGGGGCCGTAGGGCAGGAGCAGAGGGAGGGGGGTGGGCTCGTGTGTTCAGTGGGCGGGGCCTCGGCCCCGCAGGGCAGCCCGCTCGGTGCTGGTCCCCCCTGCCTGGCCCCACACCCCCACCCTGTTTCCCAGGGCCTCCAGCTGCTGTCCCCGGGGCCCCCACACCCAGCAGGCGCTCAGGGCCACCCAGGGGCAGCCGGGGTGGGCCTCGTCGGGTGCCCCCTGTGACTGGGGTCCCTCCCGGGTGCCCAGGCCTCCTGGCCGCGGCCTGCATTCCCCACCCGAGGCCCAAGGAGGCCAGGGCTGGGACTGGGCCCTGGCTGGGTCCTTTCCTGCCTCAGTTTCCCTGATGGGGAGAGGCAGCCGCTCCGAGCACTCGGGTGGAGGGGCAGGGCTGGAGACCCCCGCCGAGGTGGGCTACCGAGGTGGCAGGGAGACGGGGGGGAGGGTGGCCTCACTTCCAGACCAGGGGCCGCTGCCTGGAGAGGCCCAGGGTGCCCCGAGGGTCCTTGCCTGCCCCTCGAGTGGGAGTGCCTGCGGCTCAGCCCTGCCCAGGCCCCACTCCCTGGGTGCCCGCCTCCTCCTCCTCCTCCCCCATCTTCCCTTCCCCTCCCCCCCTCCCCCTCTGGAGGGCTCCAGCCCAGGTGCCTCAGACGGGCTGTGTGTGTCCCCGTGTGCCTCCCCCATGCCTCTCCCGTGTCTCCCCGTGTGCCTCCCCCATGCCTCTCCCGTGTCTCCCCGTGTGCCTCCCCCATGCCTCTCCCGTGTCTCCCCGTGTGCCTCCCCCATGCCTCTCCCGTGTCTCCCCGTGTGCCTCCCCCATGCCTCTCCCGTGTCTCCCCGTGTGCCTCCCCCATGCCTCTCCCGTGTCTCCTGTGGGGGTGGAGCCGTGACTGCTCTGGGGCCCCTCCCATGCCAGGTGCCCATGGAGGCGCAGAAGCCGGAGTGGGGGAGGGGACAGCAGCGCTGGCCTCTGGGGCTGGGGTCAGGTTCCCTTGCGCCGTGACCTGGGCGGCCCCCCAGGCCCCGTGTTTCACAGCACGAGGTCCTCTGCCCCTCCCCCGCCACGAGTCCATGCAGCCTGGCCCCTCCCCAAGTTTCCCCTAGGCCCTGCGGGGTCCCCTGCCTGCAGGGAGCCGAGGGAGGGACCCACTGGGGGGCCCTGGGGGCGGGGCGATGGCCTGGGGTCCCCGGGCTGAAGCGCCCCCTTCTGTCCGCAGGTTCGGGTCAGAGGAAGACGCCCCTCGCGGAGGTGAGTGCCCGCGGCCGAGCGCCTGATGGACAGGTGCCCGGTGCCCGGCTGGCGGGGCCTCTCGGGCTCCAGGCTGCGCGCGGCTGGGTGGGCGTCCGGACCCTGCCTGGAGCTTGCCCTTCGGGGGCCGCCCAGGGCACAGGAGCCGGGGGCGGGGCTGCAGGGCCCGCAGCCTCCCCCAGAGCGCTTATGGGGACCCTTGGCAGCCACACGGAGCAAAGGAGCAGAGACACCACACGTGTGTGCGTGTGCACGCGTGTGGCTGTGTGTATGACGGGCCCCCTTCTGAGGCCTCCTGGGAGACCCCCCAGGGCCTGGGGCTGTGGGGTGCGCGGCTGGGGGGGGGCGGGGGGCTGCGGACGGTCGCTGTCCCCAGGGGCCTGCCGGGGCGGGGTCAGTGCCTGGGATGAGCCTGCCCCCTGGTGGCCGCTGGGGAGAACTGGCTGGAGGGGGCCCTGGCTGACCCCTGGGGACTGGGGAGGTGGGCGGAGCTTTTCGGAGGTCAGTGAGAGCTGGGGCCTGGGGGCTTGGCCGGCTGTGGTCCTTGCTTCTCGCCGGCTTCTGTGCTCCTGCGGGTGTCGCATCCCCGCTGGTGGCCCACGGGCTGGGGGTCTGCACCTCCCCCAGGGTCGCCTGTGGCCGTCAGGACGGTGGCGGTGGGGGGGCCCCGCCTGGAGCGTCTGCCCCCATCCAGAGTACCACCCGGCCCGATGTCCCCGGCACCCTGGGAGTCCCGAAGGCCTTGGCTTCGCAGGACCCCCAGCCCGCTCCCCTCCCGCGGGCGGTCACCCCTCTTTCTTGTCAGATCTGTGGGACCTCCCGGCCCCCTTGCTGCCCTAACGCTGCCGGCTCCCTCATCCCCAGGTTCCGTCCACGACCGGGCAGCCGGGCCATGGGAAGAAGCTGGGCCACCGCGGCGTGGACGCGTCTGGGGAGACCACATACAAGAAGGTGCTGGTGCCAGGACCCTGGGGGGGCAGCGTCCCACACAGCCTGTCCCTGGGCACCCGGGCCACTGAGGGGGGCAGCGTCCCCACACAGCCTGTCTTTGGGCCACTGTGGGGGGGGCAGCGTCCCACACAGCCTGTCCCTGGGCACCCGGGCCACTGAGGGGGGCAGCGTCCCCACACAGCCTGTCTTTGGGCCACTGTGGGGGGGCAGCGTCCCACACAGCCTGTCCCTGGGCACCCGGGCCACTGGGGCAGACAAGGAGGGCCCAGCACCCCCAAGGCTGCCCCAGGCCCCGTGCTGGAGGCTGTCCTCTTGGGCAGCCGGCCTGGTTCATCTGCACAAAGGTTTGGAACCTGGAACCCAGCAGCGCAGGGTGCGATTGGAGTTGCTGTCGGGCCCCTTCCTGGCCGTTACAGCTCCGGGCCCTGGGGAGAGCCTGGGTGCTGGGGGAGGCCGGGGGGGCCCTGACCTGGGCACTAGGTGGAGCCGGGGAAGGTCCTGACCTGGGTGCTGGGGGGGCTGGGGGGGCCCTGACCTGGGTGCTGGGTGGAGCTGGGGGCCGGCCCTGACCTGGGCGCTGCGTGGAGCTGGGGGCCCTGACCTGGGTGCTGGGGGGGATCTGGGGGGGCCCTGACCTGGGCGCTGGGTGGAGCCAGGGGCCCTGACCTGGGTGCTGTGTGGAGCTGGGGGGGCTGGGGGGGCCCTGACCTGGGTGCTGGGGTGAAGCTGGGGGCCAGCCCTGACCTGGGCGCTGCGTGGAGCTGGGGGCCCTGACCTGGGCACTGGGTGGAGCCAGGGGCCCTGACCTGGGTGCTGTGTGGAGCTGGGGGGGACCTGGGGGGGCCCTGACCTGGGCGCTGGGTGGAGCCATGGACCCTGACCTGGGCGCTGGGTGGAGCCGGGGGCCCTGACCTGGGTGCTGGGGTGGAGCCAGGGGCCCTGACCTGGGTGCTGTGTGGAGCTGGGGGGGACCTGGGGGGGCCCTGACCTGGGCGCTGGGTGGAGCCGGGGGCCCTGACCTGGGCGCTGGGTGGAGCCAGGGGCCCTGACCTGGGTGCTGTGTGGAGCTGGGGGGGACCTGGGGGGGCCCTGACCTGGGCGCTGGGTGGAGCCGGGGGCCCTGACCTGGGCACTGGGTGGAGCCGGGGGCCCTGACCTGGGTGCTGTGTGGAGCTGGGGGGGACCTGGGGGGGCCCTGACCTGGGCGCTGGGTGGAGCCAGGGACCCTGACCTGGGCGCTGGGTGGAGCCGGGGGCCCTGACCTGGGCGCTGGGTGGAGCCAGGGGCCCTGACCTGGGCGCTGGGTGGAGCCGGGGGCCCTGACCTGGGCGCTGGGTGGAGCCGGGGGCCCTGACCTGGGCGCTGGGTGGAGCCAGGGGCCCTGACCTGGGTGCTGTGTGGAGCTGGGGGGGACCTGGGGGGGCCCTGACCTGGGCGCTGGGTGGAGCCGGGGGCCCTGACCTGGGCGCTGTGTGGAGCTGGGGGGGATCTGGGGGGGCCCTGACCTGGGTGCTGGGGTGGAGCCGGGGGCCCTGACCTGGGCGCTGGGTGGAGCCGGGGACCCTGACCTGGGAGCTGGGGTGGCACTGGATGCGGGGCGGGTCTGGGGCAGGGCAGGGCCGGGGGTCCGACAGCCAGTTTGCCCGCAGACCACCTCGTCCACCCTGAAGGGCGCCATCCAGCTGGGCATCGGCTACACCGTGGGCAACCTGAGCTCCAAGCCCGAGCGCGACGTGCTCATGCAGGACTTCTACGTGGTGGAGAGCATCTTCTTCCCCAGGTGGGGCTGGGGGGGGGGGCTTCTCCCCGGGGGGGGGGGCTGCGCCGGGGGGGGCATCTTCTTCCCCAGGTGGGGCTGCGCCGGGGGGGGGCTTCTCCCCAGGGGGGGCTGCTCCGGGTGGGGCAGCTTCTTCCCCAGGTGGGGGCTGCTCCGGGGGGGGCAGCTTCTCCCCAGGTGGGGGCTGCTCCGGGGGGGGCAGCTTCTCCCCAGGTGGGGGCTGCTCCGGGGGGGGGCAGCTTCTTCCCCAGGTGGGGGCTGCTCCGGAGGGGGGCAGCTTCTCCCCAGGTGGGGGCTGCTCCGGGGGGGCATCTTCTCCCCAGGTGGGGGCTGCTCCGGGGGGGCAGCTTCTCCCCCAGGTGGGGGGGAGGCGTCTCCCAGGTGGGGGGGGCATCTTCTCCCCAGGTGGTGGGGGGAGGAGTCTTCTTCCCCAGGTGGGGGGGGCGTCTTCTTCCCTGGGGGGGATCTCCCAGGTTGGGGGGCATCTTCCCCCAGGTGGGGGGCCCGAGCCCTGGCGGCCAGCTCCCGCATGGGCGCCCCTGTTCGTGCCTCCTCTGGGCTCTGAGGTCCGAGACCCCCATCAGTCCCCCAGGGAGTGGCTGTGGGGGCGGAGACCCCGCGGGGCCCTCGCGTCCTGTGGGCGGGGCTCTGCCGCCCGCCCTCACCGACCCCCGCCCCTTCTCCACAGCGAAGGCAGCAACCTCACCCCCGCCCACCACTTCCAGGACTTCCGGTTCAAGACCTACGCGCCCGTGGCCTTCCGCTACTTCCGCGAGCTCTTCGGGATCCGGCCGGACGACTACCTGGTGAGCGGGCCGGGAGGTCCGCGGTCACGGGGGGCACGGCGTGGGTGGGGGCCGCCTGTCCCCTCTACCCCCGGCCGGCCCCTTGCTCCTGCGCAGGGCGGGGGCGTCTTCCCCTGGCACCGTCCGACCACGGTGACCTCGCTGCCCCCCGACCCGGCCCGCGGCCCCTGGGGGTCCAAGTGGGAGGAAGGGACATGGGAAGAGCAGGCGCAGCCGCTGTCACACGGCTGGGACGGAGCTGGGGTCCCGGCCGGCGTGTGCAGGGAGCAGGTGGTGGTCCCGGCCCAGGCCCACTCCCCCCCCCGCCCCACTCACGGCCCCTGCCCCGCCCCCTCACGGCCCGCCCCCTCCTCACTCACGGTCCCACCCCTGCTCATGGCCCTGCCCTCACTCACGGTCCCCCCCCTGCTCACGGCCCTGCCCTCACTCACGGTCCCCCCCCTGCTCACGGCCCTGCCCTCACTCACGGTCCGCCCCCCCGCTCACGGCCCTGCCTTCACTCACGGTCCCCCTGCCCCCCCGCTCACGGCCCTGCCTTCACTCACGGTCCGCCCCCCGCCGCTCACGGCCCTGCCCTCACTCATGGTCCCCCCCTGCTCACGGCCCTGCCCTCACTCACGGTCCGCCCCCCCCCGCTCACGGCCCTGCCCTCACTCATGGTCCCCCCCTGCTCACGGCCCTGCCTTCACTCACGGTCCACCCCCGCTCACGGCCCTGCCCTCACTCATGGTCCCCCCCTGCTCACGGCCCTGCCTTCACTCACGGTCCACCCCCGCTCACGGCCCTGCCCTCACTCATGGTCCCCCCCTGCTCACGGCCCTGCCTTCACTCACGGTCCACCCCCGCTCACGGCCCTGCCTTCACTCACGGTCCCCCCCCTGCTCACGGCCCTGCCCTCACTCATGGTCCCCCCCTGCTCACGGCCCTGCCTTCACTCACGGTCCACCCCCGCTCACGGCCCTGCCCTCACGGTCCCCCCCCTGCTCACGGCCCCGCCCCCTCACGCCCCCCCCTCACGGTCCCCCCCTGCTTACGGCTCCCCCCGCAGTACTCCCTCTGCAACGAGCCGCTCATCGAGCTGTCGAACCCGGGCGCCAGCGGCTCCCTGTTCTACGTGACCAGCGACGACGAGTTCATCATCAAGACGGTGATGCACAAGGAGGCCGAGTTCCTGCAGAAGCTGCTGCCCGGCTACTACATGGTGCGGGGGCGGGGCCGTGGAGGGAGGGGCGGGGCCATGGCGGGGCAGGGCATTGGCGGGAAGGGGCCGGGGGCGGGGCGGGGCCACAGCATAGGACGGGGCCACAGCATGGTGCAGGCGGGACTATGGCTGGGGTGGGGCTACTGCGTGGGGTGGGCGGGGCCACGGGCAGGGGCAGGGCGGGGCCTGGCGGGCCTGGGCTGCTGCCCATGGGTCCGGTCCTGTGCTCCTGATGCTCCCCCCGCCCCCGGCCCACAGAACCTGAACCAGAACCCGCGCACGCTGCTGCCCAAGTTCTACGGGCTGTACTGCGTGCAGTCGGGCGGCAAGAACATCCGCGTGGTGGTCATGAACAACGTGCTGCCGCGCGTGGTCAAGATGCACCTCAAGTTCGACCTCAAGGGCTCCACGTACAAGCGGCGCGCCAGCCGCAAGGAGAAGGAGAAGGTCGCCCCCACCTACAAGGACCTGGACTTCATGCAGGACATGCCCGAGGGGCTGCTGCTGGACGCCGACACCTTCAGCGCCCTGCTCAAGACGCTGCAGCGCGACTGCCTGGTGCGCCCCAGCCCCGCCCACTGACCCCGCCCCGCCCACTGACCCCGCCCCTGCCCACGCCCCCAGACCAGCCCATGCTCAAGACGCTGCAGCGCGACTGCCTGGTGCGCCCCGGCCCTGCCCCGGCCCCGCCCACTGACAACGCCCCAGACCAGCCCCTGCTCAAGACGCTGCAGCGCGACTGCCTGGTGCGCCCGGCCCCGCCCACTGCCCTGCCCACTGCCCCGCCCCCGCCCACTGACCCCGCCCCACCCACTGCCCACGCCCCCAGTCCAGCCCCTGCGCAACACCCTGCCTGGTGTGCCCCGCCCACTGCCCACGCCCCGCCCCTGCCCGAGCCCCCTCCACTCGGCCCCTCCCTCATGGACCCCTCCTGTCTCCTGCCTGCTGCTCTCCTGGAGAGGAGGGGTCAGGACTGCGGCAGCCTGGTTCTGCGCCCCTCGGACGGCTGTGGGCCCCTGGCTGGCCCCGGGTGCGGCCAGTGTGGGTCTGGGTCGGGTGTGGTCTGACGCCGTGGCCGTGGCCGTGGCTGTGGGAGCTGACTGGCCCCGCTGAGCCGTGCCCCCCCCCCCCCGCCCCAGGTGCTGGAGAGCTTCAAGATCATGGACTACAGCCTGCTGCTGGGTGTGCACAACATTGACCAGCAAGAGCGGGAGCGCCAGGCCGAGGGCGCCCAGAGCACCCTGGACGAGAAGCGGCCGGTGGGCCAGAAGGCGCTCTACTCCACGGCCATGGAGTCCATCCAGGGCGGTGCCGCGCGGGGCGAGGCCATCGACACCGACGACACGTAGGTGGGGGTGGGCCCTGGGCCGGACCTCAGCTCCCAGGCAGGATGGGACCAGGGGGGAGGAGACGGAACCGAGCCGAGGGCCCTGGCTGGGTCCCCCCCCCCGGGGTCCCAGGGCCCCGATGTCAGTGACGGGGGCATCGCAGTCACCAGCTGGTGGGTCCGGCGCGCTGGGCGTGCCCTCAGCCTAGGCGTGGGTCAGTCCCCAGGGCAGGGCCGTGCTGGGCACTGCAGGGTGTGGAGCAGCCTCCCCAGCCCCACGCCCTCCGCGCAGCCCCTGTCCCAAAACCCACACCAGGCCCACGCCCTCCCCACGGCCCCGGTCCCGAAGCCCACACCAGGCCCACGCCCTCCCCACGGCCCCGGTCCTGAAGCCCACACCAGGCCCACGCCCTCCCCACGGCCCCGGTCCCAACGGCCACCCTGGGCCCAGCGGCCGGGTGGGAGAGGTCGCGTCCTCAGGGGAGTACGGCAGGGTCAGGGCTGTCCCCTCCCTGGTCACCGCAGCGCCAGGCCACCGAGCCCGAGGGGCCTCCGGTTCCGTTCCCTCGCACCGTCCCCAAGCGGCCCTAAAGGAGGAGGGTGGGGCCCCCCATTTCCCACGGGGTGCGGGCCCCGCCCTGAGACGGTCTTGGTGTTTTTAGGGTCTGCGCGGGGCCCCCGGGCGAGCAGGTGAGCCCGGCAGGCGTGGTGTGGCCTGAGCGGTGGCCGCTGTCTCCTGTGCCCGCACTAACAGCCCGCAGCCTCCCTGTGCCTGCCGTGTGCTGTGTGGCTGCATGTGCGCTCCGGGCCGCTGTGGGGGCAGGTGGCCGCGCCGGGCTGACCGCTGCCTCTCTCCCCAGGATGGGCGGGATCCCGGCCGTGAACGGGCGCGGCGAGCGCCTGCTGCTGCACATTGGCATCATTGACATCCTGCAGTCCTACAGGTGCGCGCCCGGACTGCGCCTGCGTGGCCGTGTCGCCCGCCCCTCCCCGCCCACCCCGGGCTGCGCTCCGACTGCGCCTGCGTGGCCGTGTCGCCCGCCCCTCCCCGCCCACCCCGGGCTGCGCTCCGACTGCGCCTGCGTGGCCGTGTCGCCCGCCCCTCCCCGCCCACCCCAGGCTGCGCTCCGACTGCGCCTGCGTGGCCCGAGTGTCACGCCCGCCTCTCCTCTCCTCCTCCCTCCCCTGGGGCGTCACTGGAGATGCCCCCAGGACCCGATAGCCACCTTGGTGCATGGCGAGGGATCCCCCAAAACTGCCCCCCAGGGCTGAGAACAAGGGCAATACTTGGGGTGTCATCGCTGGCCCACCTCCAAGGCCTGGTGCCGCCTGCTCCCCCTGTAGCCCGGGTCTCCCGCCCTGGCCCGGGTGCCCGCCTGCTCCCCCCATGGCCCGGGTCCCCGCCTGCTCCCCCCATGGCCCGGGTCCCCGCCTGCTCCCCCCATGGCCCGGGTCCCCGCCTGCTCCCCACTCCCCCTGTAGCCCAGGTCCTCGCCTGCTCCCCCTCCAAAGCCCAGATCTCAAGTGCTGGGGTCCCTGCCGCTCACGTGGGAGCTCCACATCGGATCCTGGCTTTGGCCTGGCTAACCATGGTCATGGTGGGCCTTGGGGAGAGAGCCGGGTGCAGGGCACAGACCCGTGTGTGGGGAAGAGGAAGGAGTGGACCCCACGCCCCCAGCACTGCGCCTCTCTGGTGCCTCGGGCAGCACCTGTGCTGGGAGCCCCAGTTGTCACTCAGACCCCGGGGCGGGGCAGTGCCCTGGCCGCCCCTGCCACAGGGGCAGAGGTGGAGGCCTGTGTGGCCCCTCTTCCTCTCTGTGGGGCAGCAGAGGGGGGCCTGGCCTGGACCTCTCCCCGGCCCCGGGACCCCGCCCCGCGGTGACCCCGCCCCTGTCTGCAGGTTCATCAAGAAGCTGGAACACACCTGGAAGGCGCTCGTCCACGACGGGGTGAGTCTCCCTGTGGGGCGGGGGCGCCTGGGGGCCTCTGCCCGGGGTCGGGGGCGCGAGTGTCCCCCGCTGCCCGCTGCACACTGGGTCTCACTGAAGCGCCAATCTGCACAGCCAGGGGCCCCCCCGGGGTGGGACGGGGCCAGGCAGGGGCTTCCAGAACGTTCTCCAGGAAGCTCAAGGCAGCGCCGTGGCAGGGGTGGGGGTGGGGCCGCGTGCGGACCGGGCCTCCCGCCTGGGGTTGGGGCGTCTGGGCTCAGTCCCAGCTGCAGCTCCCCACATGCAGACCCTGGGGCAGTGGGCGTGGCTCTAGGATGGGGGGGCAGAGGGGGTCCCTGCCACCCACAGGAGACCTGGGTGAGGCTCCTGGCTCCTGGCTCTGGCCCCAAGGCTGGCTGCCCCCCCGAGTCCAGGCTGCCCCCGCCAGAGTAGGCTGCCCACGTCGCCCAGCCCAGGCTGCTCCCACAGCCCAGGCTGCCCCCTCCAGCCCAGGCTGCCCCCCCAGTCCAAGCTGCCCCCTCCAGCCCAGGCTGCCTCCTCCAGTCCAGGCTGATCCCCCGGCCCAGGCTGCCCACGTCCCCTGGCCCAGGCTGGCTCCCCCAGCCCAGGCTGCCCCCTCCAGCCCAGGCTGCCTCCTCCAGTCCAGGCTGATCCCCCCGGCCCAGGCTGCCCACGTCCCCTGGCTCAGGCTGGCCCCTCCAGCCCAGGCTGCCTCCTCCAGTCCAGGCTGACCCCCTGGCCCAGGCTGCCCACATCCCCTGGCCCAGGCTGGCCCGGTCAGGAAGGGCCAGGGGAGCTGGGAGGGCCTCTCCCCTGGGGTAGAAGGCCCGTCCCGCTGTTTTGCGCCCAGCCTCTTGGGCCACGCCAAGGTCCCATGGCCACAGCTCGCCCAGGGGCCACGTGTGCTGGTGGAGTCCGGCGCAGGTTCAGGCAGCGGAGCCCACCCTCCCTGGGGACAGCTGTGGTGGTCACCCTCTGCGGTGCTCCTGGCTGGAGTGGGGGGGCATGTGCCGGGAGGGATCCTGCGAGGTCCCCGTCTCCCCCGGGGCTCCCCATTTACCCAGCAGAGCGCCTGTGCTGTCGCTGGTGTCCTGGCCGCTTAGGTTCATCCGGCACCCCTGGGCCCGCGTGGAGACCCCACAGAACTCCACTTACTAAGTGGGAAGGGGGGGCTGCAGTTTGCTGCCACCCCCACCCGCCCTCAGAGACTGGGCCTCTTGTGCGTTCATTCATTCATTCATTCATTCCTGTCTTTGGACGGCAGCTCCCTGCCTTCGAAATGTTCACAGTGCAGTGGGGGTAGGGTGGAGAAAGGGAGAGGAGCCCCTCCCATGCGCCCCCTGCAGGCATCACCCCCCCCAGGCCCCGCCCCACCCCCAGGGTCCCCTCCAGAGATGCCCCGCCCCCACCCCACCCCCAGGTCCCCACTGGAGCAGCCCCGCCCCCAGGGTCCCCTCTAGAGCAGCCCCGCCCCCAAGGTCCCCTCTAGAGCTGCCCCGCCCCCACCCCACCCCCAGGGTCCCCTCTAGAGCGGCCCCGCCCCCACCCCGCCCCCGGGTCCCCACTGGAGCAGCCCCGCCCACAGGGTCCCCTCTAGAGAGGCCCCGCCCCCACCCCACCCCCAGAGTCCCCTCTAGAGAGGCCCCGCCCCTGGGCCCACTAGAGCCACCCCACCCTCTCCCGCAGGACACGGTCTCCGTGCACCGCCCCAGCTTTTACGCCGAGCGCTTCTTCAAGTTCATGAGCAACACGGTTTTCCGGAAGAACTCCTGTAAGTCGCCCCAGGGCACTCTGGGAGGAGAGGGGGCTGAGACCTCCCGCCACCGTGTGCCCTGCCCAGGGGTGACACGGTGCAGACCACCGAGGCCACATAGCCGGCCGGGCAGAGCCTGGATCTGGGCACGGCCCGCACCTGCTCCTGGGTGGCCCTGACCACCCCACCCCGCAGCCCTGACCACCCCCCCGCAGCTCTGACCACCACCCCCCCACAGCCCTGACCGCCACCCCCCCCCACAGCCCTGACTGCCTCCCACCGCAGCCCTGACCGCCTCCCCCCCCCACAGTCCTGACCGCCATCCCTGCCCTGGGCAGCTCTGACCACCATCCCCCCACAGCCCTGACCGCCTGCCCCCGCAGCCCCCACAGCCCTGACTGCCTCCCCCTGCAGCCCTGACCGCCCCCCTCGCAGCCCTGACCGCCCCCCCCGCAGTCCTGACCGCCTCCCCCCCCCCCCGCAGCCCTCAAGTCCTCGCCGTCCAAGAAGGGGCGCGGCGCGTTGCTGGCGGCGAAGCCCCTGGGGCCCACGGCCGCCTTCTCGGCCAGCCAGATCCCCAGCGAGCGGGAGGACGCCCAGTACGACCTGCGGGGGGCCCGCAGCTACCCCACGCTGGAGGACGAAGGTGACCGCGGCAGGCGGGCGCTGGGCCCACGCTGCGAGGCCCCCCCGGCTCCCCACGGAGTCCAGACGAGGGCGCCCGGGCAGTGGTCAGGGTCTTGGGGGTCGTTCCCTCGGGCTGTGGGCTTTATTTTGATGCCCTGGGAGGCGGGGGCGGGGCGCTGTGTGGGGGGGGGCAGGAGCCGTGGGGAGGGGGAGCTGGTGCGGGGCGGGAGCTGTGGGGGGGTGAGGGGGTAGCTGAGTGCAGGGGCGGGAACCGTGTGCGGGCAGGGAGCTGTGCGCGGGCCCCCGGGAGAGCCGTGTGCGTGGCCTGAGCCGCGGCCGCCCCTCCCCGCAGGCCGGCCCGACCTCCTGCCCTGCACGCCGCCCTCCTTGGAAGAAGCCACGACCGCCTCCATCGCCACGACCCTGTCGTCCACCTCCTTGTCCATCCCCGAGCGGTCCCCGTCGGAGACGTCGGAGCAGCCGCGGTACAGGTGGGCGGCGGTGAGGGGCGGGGTGGGGCGGGGCATCCCAGGGGCGGGGACACACGCAGGGGAGGCAGTGAGCAGGGCGGGGCAGGTGAGTGGGGCGGGGCAGTCCGTGGGCGGGGCAGCTGGCTGCCCTTCCCCCCTCACCGGCTGGGTCTCCCGCAGGCGGCGCACGCAGTCCTCAGGGCACGACGGCCGGTGAGACTCCAAGCCCCTCCCTCCCTGCCCAGAGCCCCCCGTTTTTCCGCACACAGGGCCCAGGGCTCCTCCTGACTTCTGAGAGCCGCCCTCCCGCCCACGCCCCGCCCCCTCGGGAGCCCCTGGCCGCTGGTGTCGGCGGCCACGCGGCGTGAGAAGGGAGAGGTCACTGCCTCCCTGGCCGGTGCCCACCAACCCCAGCGAGCTGGGAGCCATCCCTCGGCCCTGCCCCTGCCCCCAGGAGAGCCAGCTGGGCCCCGGGGGGAGGCAGGAGGGGACCTGGGGTGGCTGAGGAGGGCCTGAGGCTTCCCGCTGCCCCCAGGCCCCAGGAGGACCCTCAGCAGGTCACCGTGCAGGTGGAACCCGCGTGCAGCGTGGAGATCATTGTCCCCAAGGAGGCGACGGAGGGGTGAGTGGGGCTGGAGGGGCAGCCCAGCTGCCTCCCCGAGCCGCTCTGTGGGGGGTGCGTCTGCCCTTGGCTTGCTGATTCATTTGTGTAAGGTTGATCGATTGATTGATTAGAAAGGCAGAGCGAGAGTAAAAACACTCCCCAAGTGGCTGCAGCGGCCAGGGCTGGGCCAGGCTGGAGCAGAGCCAGGAGCTCCATCCCGGGCTCCCACGTGGGCGCAGGGGCCATCTTCTGCCTCCCGACAGCCGCAGGGAGCCGGGTCAGAGTGGAGAGGCCGGGACTGGAGCCCGGGTCACGTCTGGGGGCTTCACCCACTGCGCCCCAGCACTGGCCCCTGGGGCTCCCCTCAGATCCCAGCCCAGCCCCCAGGGCACCCCAGGGGCTTTGGGCCTTTGCGGCTTCCACAGTTCTGCAGGTGTGTGGGCTGGGGAGGGGGTGAGGCTGCTCCATACCCTGCGGCCCCCACATTCCCTGGGAGACCCCAGGGCGAGAGCTGTTGGGGGCCGGAGCTGCCGGGCGCCCGAGGGGCTCTCTGCTCACCGTTCAAAGTGCTGGCTTCTGATTTTATTGAGTTCTGACTTGGAGGGAGCGCTACCTCCACCCCCAAATTCTGCTTTCCGTCGCGGGGCGTCACGGGCGCTCGGGTTTTCCCATGTCCCACGGGGGCCGCCGACCGCTGCGCCCTTCCTGGCCGCTCCAAGCTCGGCTGGCCCATGTGTCCCCCTCCCTCGGCCGTGTCACGGGGTAAACACCAGCTTTGCTTATTAATGTGCTGGAAGCTTGGGCACAGGAGCAGGGGACAGAGCTGTCCTCCGCTGGCTCACTCCCCAGATGGCCACAACGGCCCGGGCTGTGCCATGAGGAAGCCGGGAGCCGGGAGCTTCTTCCAGGTCTCCCACGTGGGTGTGGGTGCAGGGGCCCAAGGACTTGGACCATCATCCACTGCTTCCCCAGGCCACAGCAGGGAGCTGGATCAGAAGAGGAGCAGCCGGGACTCGAACCGGTGCCCACATGGGATGCGGGCACTGCTGTGCCCGGCGCCAGCCCTGGGGGGCGCTGGCAGGCGCTGGTCAAAGGAAGGGGGTTCAGCCCGCAGCGGGGTGGGGCCTGGGTTAGAGCAGCAGTGGCTGGGGGCTCCCGCGTCGGAGTCCAGCCAGGCCCCCGCTTCTGCCCCGTGTCCCCAGGGTGGAGGCCGCCCCGGGCACCGCCTCGGCCGCCATGGAGGCAGAGACAGCCAGCCACGCCTCGGACGAGGAGGACGCGCCGGCCGCGGACATCTACTTTGTGAGTGCCCCCCCTGCCCTCCGTGCGCACACTGGCTCGCCGAGGCCCGCACACGCGTGGCCACACAGCTGCCGCCTCCACGTGGGGGCTGCTGGCTCCTCAGATCCGCCCCGCCGCGCCCTGTGCTGGGCCCGTGGGGAGCAGCCTCGGCCTCCTCCCAGTCCGTGGCGGGCATGGTGGGCGGCTCGGCCGGCGGGAGGGCTGCCGGGCAAGGCTGGGCCCCAGAGACCCTGAGCGAGAGCGGCCTCTGTCCGAGGAGCTCCACGTCCGGTGTGGGGTCCGAGAGGCCGGCGGAGGGGGGCAGGGAGCCACAGGCAGGCGTCCGCCCAGAGAGGGGCCGCGAGCCTGGGAGCCGGAGCCCCGGCCGCCCACCCGGGGCCGTGTCCTGCATGGACGTCTGCGTCCCACACCGGGGCCACGTTGGAGGTAGCAGGCGCCCCGAGACCCCCCCCCAGCCCCCGCTGCTGCTTCTGCCTCGGCCGTGGCTGCCGCCCTGCTCCTCCCCGCCCGCCCGCCCGCCCGGCTCCCGTGGCCTCATCCTCTGTCTTTTCCTGCCCGCCCAGTTCACGGATGGGAGGTACTGGATTTACTCCCCCCGCCATCGCCGACTGCGGGCCGTCACTCTGAGCGCCTCGGGCACTGTAAGTGACCGCAGCCGGCTGCCCGGGAGACGAGCCCCTGCCCTCGGGCAGCACGAAGCCCAGCGCCGGCACCCCTGGCTTCCTACAGAGGCCTCGGGGCCGTCCGGGCTGCGGCCAAGGTCAGGGCTGTGCTGCGTGTCGCTGGGGAGCCTGGCTGGATCCCCGCCTGCAGCAGGTGCACCTCAGGGTGCCAGGCGTGGCGGGGTCTGCCCGGGCCCCCGCCTGCCTGCCTGCCTCCGTGCTGGGCTGTGGACGTGGGGCGTGGACACCTCTCCCTGCCCAGGCCCCTGGAGGCCGCAGGGGCTGGGACTCGTGGTCCCCACTTCCCAGATGGAGGCGCCAGGCCCAGGGCCCCGGGGCTCAGAGACTCCGTGTGGGCATTGCTAGCCAGGGGCCTGCGGGGGTGCAGTGAGCTGCGGGGCACCAGGAGGGGGACAGACCTGGCGCCAGCGTTCGCGCCCCCACCACAAAGGCCTTGGGGCCATGCCCCCCGACCTCAACAAACCCCCACCCGGTGCACGCCCAGGCTGACTGCGGCCCTGGGGCAGGAGGCCGGGCAGCTGTGGGCAAAGGCCCAGGAGGAGGTTGCCCTAGGTGTGGGGGTACCTGCGGCAGGCGCAGCCTGGGTCCTGGGTCCGTCCCGCGCACTGGAGGACGGGTCCAGCCATTCCGCCTGCTCCCACGTGGCAGCCGAGGGCCTGCTCGTCCCCGGCCTGGGGAGCAGCCCGCAGTGACCCACGGGGCCTCCCTCAGGGCTCCTCCGAGACCCTCTGGGCACGGTGGCCGGTCAGCGAGGAGTGTAGGGGCTGGGCGGGGGCCAGGCGGTCCCCCGCGGAGCAGGCATGGAGTTGGGTCCCCTGGGCTGGCCCGGAGTCAGGGCCCTGGGTGGAGCGTCCTTGGTGGGCAGCGGGCACCACCAGGCTGGGTGGAGAGGTTCGGGGCTGATGGCCTGTGCTGGGGTTGAGATGCGACAGGGCCAGAGGCCGGCCAGCTGGACACGGCCAGCATGCGTGAGCCCAGGCCTGGTGCTCCCAGCAGAGGGGGGCGGGCTGACTGTGGTGGGAGACACCTGCCTTCCCCAGCTCTGACCCCAGCCAGGGAACCCCAAGGGGACGGACGCGGTCAGGGACGTGGTCAGGGAAGGTGCCGACTGCCGGCCCTCAGCTGGGCCCAGGGTGGCCCTGTGCAGCCCAGAGCCTGGCCAAGCTGTCCCCAGGGTCCCGGGAACAGTGTGTGTGTGTGTGTCTGTGTCTGTGTGTGTGCACATGTGTGTGCCTGGGGAGGCCGAGGCAGGGCAGCCACGCGGGTGCACCTGCTCCCTGGCTCCTTGCTCCAGCCCGGAGAGGCGGAGCTGGGCCGAGCGAGGCGCCTGCAGCTGGCGGTGGATGAGCCGGGGTCCCGCCCCCCGCCCCTGCCCTTCCTCCCTGTCTGTCACCCGCCGTCTTGCCCCCTGCTCCCCTGCTACCGCTTCCTGCTGCCCCCACGCCGCCACGGGGCGGGGCCTGGTCAGAGAGGGCAGGGGGCGCTCAGCGCGGGGGCTCTTTTATTTTCTCCTGTCTCTTCCTTCCTCCGTGCGCGCCTCCTCGCACCCTGCTCTTCCGCGCGCGCCCGCAGCCCACCGATGACAGGAGCTGGGTGTACTCCCCGCTCCACTATAGCACACAGGCCCAGGCGGCCTCCGACGGCGAGAGCGACACAGTAAGTGTGGCCGCGGGGTCAGCACCTCGGGGTCCCCGGCCGCGCCCACTGGCGCTCACCCGGCCCTCTCCCCCTCTCCCCCGCAGTAACTTCTATGCACTCCCGGACCCGGAGCCCAGCGCCCGCCGCCCCGAGGCGCTGCCCGGCCCCTGGACGGACGCAGACGGCCGAGCCCCCCAGCGCCCACCGCCGCCGAGCACCGACCCCTGCACCCGCCGCTCTGGGTCCGCGGAGACCTCGCGGCGCACTCGGAGGCTCCCCAGGAAACAGGACGGAGACGCGGGGAGCGGCGAGGAGGCGGGGTCTCCTCCGCGGCCGCCCCCGCCCCGCAGCCCTCCCGCCCTCCGCTCAGGTTTGGGGGCCGCAGCGCAAGACCCCCCAGCCCCCTCCGGGGCTCTGCGTGCCCGGCCGCCAGCGGGGACGTCCCGGGCAGGCGGATGCCGCGAGGCCGGAGCGCGGCAGCGAGTGGACAGAGGGGGCAGCGCCTGCCGCCCCAGGCACGGCCACGGGACAGGCGCCCCGGGGGCTTCGCTTGTGGACGGCGGTGCCACCCTGCGCACTGGGGGCCCAGTTCTGGGGGAGAGCCCCCCCAGCAGGTGCACCCCTGCCCCTGACAGGTGGCGCCCGGGGGTCCCCGCCCACCGGCTCTGGGGGAACCCCCCTCGGTGAGGGGCTGGGGCCGCTCCAAGGAACTGACCCGCGGAGACCTCCCACACTGCTGCCCCCGCCCCATGAGCTCCACCTGCCTGGGCCAGGTCCCCGGGGGCGGGGGGCAGGGGGACCGCAGGGACCATGAGGCCCGTCCAGGGACGCCCCCAGCAGGAGACGCCAGACCCCCTGGGGACCTTGTCAAGACTACAGAGCGAGGCCAGTGGGCGTGGCCTGCCGCCGGGGCGTGGTCCGCCCTTCCCGTGATGCTGAGCTGGCTTCCGGCGGGCAGCCCCAGGACCCCCCACCCCCAGATCTGCAAACTCCTTGGTGACCGCCCCGCTCGCCCCTCCCCCGTGGCTGCTAGCACGAGCGGTGGGCGGCGCCCGCACTCCCGTACTGTAGAACCTGGGCGAGCGGGACCCCCGCGCCCCGCCCCCGCCCCCGGCTCAGTGCAATACCCCGTCCCCGGGGCCCTGCCACGGTACTGTCGCCGCAGCCCCGCCCCGCCCCTCTGGTGGTTCAAGTGCATCGCCCGCGCCCACCCTGTCCGAAACCGCAGACCTCGTGCGTCTTGCGCGTCCCCAGCCCCCGCGGTCTGGGGCGCGACCATCCGGAGCGCGGCTTCCGTGGCCGCCCCCTCCCCAGCCCCTCTTTTTACGTTGAGATGTAATAAATTGGGTATCACCGTCAGCCCCTCTCTGGCTCTCTGGGGGCACCCGGGGTCTGGCGGGGATCGGGGCGCGAAGCAGCGTCTGGGGGGTGCAATAGGAATTGCCACGGGAAGCGGCTCTCCGGGGGACCCCAACCCCGTGCTCCTCCCAGACCCCGAGTTCGCGAGCCGGCGTCGGAAGTCGCGCGCCCTCGGGGACACGGTCGGTGCCTGAGGCGGCATGATAGGCTGCCAAGGATGGGGGGGGGCTCCCGTCACCATGACAACCAGCACCCGGCGACGCCTCCGCCGCGGACCCGGCACCTGCGGGAGGGCTAGCCTCGGACACGAAGGGCCATCCAACACCCACCCGCAACCTGGCCTGGGCGGTGGCGGCGGCCGCCCCAGTTCGTCTCTCCCCTGCTGCAAGACGGGGCCGGACCTTAGGCTCCCATCCGTAAAATGGGTCGGCGGGGATTTCAGCGAGTAGAACCGAGGCCCGCGTGCTCTCACCCCGCACCCGCCCCGGCCGGCGCAGTCGAGACGCGAAGCCGCCGCCTTCCCGAGCGCGCCCTCTTCGGACACGCCTCCCGGGGCCCCGCCCAGCCGGCTCCTCTTCGGCCCTGGTCCCGCCCCGTCTCACTTCACTTCCGGGTTTGCTCTTGCCCCGCCCACAGCCCGAGGCCCTCTGAGGAGCGGACGGAGCCTGCTGGGGCTGTCTCTGCCGCTGCCTGATGGGTGGGTGCCCCCACCGCCACCGCCGCCCCCGAGGCGACGGCCGAGCCCAAATCCAGCGCTCGGGCCGCGGCAACTAACGGGAAGGCCGTCCCGTGAGCATCGGGGACCTGCCGGGCGCGGGCGGCGAGCGTTGTCTCCCGCGCGTCAGGCGCGGACGAGACAGCCTAGAGCGCGCCGCGGCCAAGGAAGGCCCCCGCGCGGGCCCCGGCTGTTGGTGTCGGCGCCGCCCCAGCGTCGCAGCCGATGGGTCGGGACAGCCGCTCGCGCTCGCGGTCCGCGGGGCGCAGGAGCCGGAGGTCGCGGAGCCGGAGTCGGAGCGGGAGCCATGGGCGGCGACACCGGCGGCGCCAGGAGGGCGAGGGGCGGCGCAGGCGACGGCGGCGCAGCAGGGAGCGCAGGTGGGGACTGAGTGCGGCGGGGGTCTCGGAGAGGGGCGGGGGCGGTGGGGAGCAGAGCGAGACCGGGGGCGGGGCCGGGGGCGGCGGGGAGCAGGGCGAGACGGGCCGGGGGCGGGGGCGGTGGGGAGCAGGGTGAGACGGGCCGGGGGCGGGGTCGGCGGGGAGCAGGGCGAGACCGGGCCGGGGTCGGCGGGGAGCAGAGCGAGACCGGGGGCGGGGCCGGGGGCGGCGGGGAGCAGGGCGAGACGGGCCGGGGGCGGGGAGCAGGGCGAGACCGGGCCGGGGTCGGCGGGGAGCAGGGCGAGACCGGACCGGGGGCGGCGGGGAGCAGGGCCAGACCGGGCCGGGGGCGGCGGGGAGCAGGGCGAGACCGGGGGCGGGGTCGGCGGGGAGCAGGGCGAGACCGGCCAGGGGCGGCGGGGAGCAGGGCGAGACCGGCCAGGGGCGGCGGGGAGCAGGGCGAGACCGGGCCGGGGTCGGCGGGGAGCAGGGCGAGACCGGGGGCGGGGGCGGCGGGGAGCAGAGCGAGACCGGCCAGGGGCGGCGGGGAGCAGGGCGAGACCGGCCAGGGGCGGGGGCGGCGGGGAGCAGGGTGAGACCGGGCCGGGGGCGGCTGGGGGCAGGGCGAGACCGGGGGCCGGGGCGGCGGGGGGCGGGGCGAGACCGGGGGCGGGGGCGGCGGGGGGCGGGGCGAGACCGGGGGCGGGGGCGGCTGGGGGCAGGGCGAGACCGGGGGCGGGGGCGGCGGGGGGCGGGGCGAGACCGGGGGCCGGGGCGGCGGGGGGCAGGGTGAGACCGGGCCGGGGGCGGCTGGGGGCAGGGCGAGACCGGGCCGGGGGCGGCGGGGAGCAGGGCGAGACCGGCCGGGGCCCCGAAGAAGGGCCGGGGGGACGCGGGGTTCGCGGGCGGGGGTCGTGGGCGGGGCCTGTAGCCCGCGGCTCCTCCCCGCCCCTCGGCGCCGAGCACTGAGCGCGCCGCGCCCGCCGTCCCCACAGGTCCGACTCCGAGGAGGACGACCGGGGGCAGCGGCGGGGGCGGCGGAGCCGGAGCCCCCGGGACCGGGGCTCCCAGGACCGGGGATCGCAGTCGGACTCCGCCGAGGACTCGGGGCCGCAGGGCCGCGGGGCTCGCGGGCGCCGGCGCTCCCGGTCCGCGTCCTCGGCCGCGTCGCCGTCCCCCGCGCGGTCCCGCAGCCCCGCGGCCCTGAGCCCGCGGCGGAGCCTGCAGGAGCGGCTGCGGCTGCGCCGGGAGCGGAAGCAGCGCGAGGAGCTGCTCAAAGCCTTCGAGACGCCCGAGGAGAAGCGCGCGCGGCGCCTGGCCAAGAAGGAGGCCAAGGAGCGCAGGAAGCGCGAGAAGATGGGCTGGGGCGAGGAGTACCTGGGCTACACCAACACCGACAACCCCTTCGGCGACAACAACCTGCTGGGCACCTTCATCTGGAGCAAGGTGGGCGGGGCCGCCGAGGGGACCTGGTGTCCCTGAGCGCCCGAGCGGGCTCCCCGAGCCTCCCCTCTTCCCCGGGAAGCCCGGGCCCGGGGCGCAGTCAGCGGGGCGTGGTCTGCGCGGTGCGGTCAGCGGGCGCCCTCCCCGCAGGCGCTGGAGAAGAAGGGCATCGGGCACCTGGAGGAGAAGGAGCTCAAGGAGCGGAACCGGCGCATCCAGGAGGGCAACCGGCTGGAGCTGCAGAAGGTCCGCGGGCCTGCCTCGCCCCACCCCGCCCCTTAGACCTCGGCTCCGCCCCCGGCGTCCCTGCCCCGCCCCTTAGACCTCAGGTCCGCCCCCGGTGTCCCAGTCCAGCCCTGCCCCTTAGACCTCAGCTCCGCCCCCAGCGTCCAGTTCAGCCCCGCCCCGTCCCCGCCCCTTAGACCTCAGCTCCGCCCCCTGTGTCCCAGTCCAGCCCTGCCCCTTAGACCTCAGCTCCGCCCCCAGCATCCAGTCCAGCCCCGCCCCTTAGACCTCACCCCACCCCGCCCTTAAGACCTCGGCTCCGCCCCTGGCGTCCCAGTCCAGCCCCGCCCCTAAGACCTCGGCTCCGCCCCTGGCGTCCCAGTCCAGCCCCGCCCCTTAGACCTCAGCTCCGCCCCCAGCGTCCAGTCCAGCCCCGTCCCGCCCCCGCCCCTTAGACCTCAGCTCCGCCCAGGCCCCGCCCGCCCTCAGCCCAGCCCTGCCCGCCCGCAGGTGAAGCAGCTTCGGCTGGAGCGTGAGCGGGAGAAGGCGCTGCGGGAGCAGGAGCTGGAGCTGCTGCAGCGCGAGAAGGAGGCGGAGCACTTCAAGACGTGGGAGGAGCAGGAGGACCATTTCCACCTGCAGCAGGCCAAGCTGCGGTGCGCACGCGCGAGGGAGGGGGGCGCTTCCAGCTGCAGCAGGCCAAGCTGCGGTGCGCGTGCGTGCACGACCCCACCCCGGCTGGCCGGCCTGAGCCTCCGGCCCTGACCCCTGGCCGCCCCCGCCCCCGCAGCTCCAAAATCCGCATCCGCGACGGCCGCGCCAAGCCCATCGACCTGCTGGCCAAGTACATCAGCGCCGAGGACGACGACCTGGCCGTGGAGATGCACGAGCCCTACACGTTCCTCACCGGGCTCACGGTGGCCGACATGGAGGACCTGCTGGAGGACATCCAGGTGTGCCGCCCCGCCCCGCTCCCCGCCCCCCGGCCCCGCTCACCGCCCCCCACCCCGCTCACCGCCCTCGCCCCCCGCAGGTGTACATGGAGCTGGAACAGGGCAAGAACGCCGACTTCTGGCGGGACATGACGGTCATCACCGAGGACGAGACGGCCAAGCTGCGCAAGCTGGAGGCCGCGGGCAAGGGGCCAGGTGCGGCCGCGCGAGGGCGCCAGGGCCCGGGCCCGGGGGCGGGGGACAGAGGGGGCGGGGGCCCTGGTGGCCGGGAGAGGTCCCGCCTGCTGAGCGGCCGCCCCCCACAGGCGAGCGCCGGGAGGGGGTCAACGCGTCGGTCAGCTCGGACGTGCAGTCGGTCTTCAAGGGCAAGACGTACAACCAGCTGCAGGTCATCTTCCAGGGCATAGAGGGCAAGATCCGCGCGGGCGGCCCCAACCTGGACATGGGCTACTGGGAGAGCCTGCTGCAGCAGCTGCGCGCGCACATGGCCCGCGCCAGGTGAGCCCGCCCCGCCCGCCGCGTGCGAGTCCTCCGCGTTCTTGGCGCCGCCTGTAAATACGGCCCGGCCCCGGCCCGGCCCCGGCCCGGCCCCGCCTCCTGCGACAGCCTTGGCGCGCGCCCCCGCGGGACCGCCCCCCCCCCCCCCCGCGCGCCGGCCCGGCTGCAGCCCCCACCCGCCCCGCCCCGCGCAGGCTCCGCGAGCGCCACCAGGACGTCCTGCGGCAGAAGCTGTACAAGCTGAAACAGGAGCAGGGCGTGGAGAGCCAGCCGCTCTTCCCCATCCTGCGGCCGGAGCCGTCCCCGAGCCCCAGGTAGGGGGTGGGCGGGGCCGGGGCTGGCAGGGGGCGGGGACAGGGCTGTGGGGGCGGGGCGTGGAGAGCCAGCCGCTCTTCCCCATCCTGCGGCCGGAGCCGTCCCCCAGCCCCAGGTAGGGGGTGGGCGGGGCCGGGGCTGGCAGGGGGCGGGGACAGGGCTGTGGGGGCGGGGCGTGGAGAGCCAGCCGCTCTTCCCCATCCTGCGGCCGGCCGGAGCCGTCCCCCAGCCCCAGGTAGGGGTTGGGCGGGGCCGGGGCTGTGGGGGCGGGGACAGGGCTGTGGGGGCGGGGCGTGGAGAGCCAGCCGCTCTTCCCCATCCTGCGGCCAGAGCCGTCCCCAGCCCCAGGTAGGGGGTGGGCGGGGCCGGGGCTGGCAGGGGGCGGGGACAGGGCTGTGGGGGCGGGGCAGGGAGAGCCAGCCACTGCTCACATCCTGCGGCCCCCCCAGCCCCAGGTAGGGGGTGGGGGCGGGGCCGGGCCTGGCAGGGGTGAGGCAGGCCTCCCCGGCGCCCGCCGCCCACCTGCCCGGCCTCTCCTGCAGCCTGGAGCCCGAGGAGCCGGCGCCCAGCCCCCCGGGGCCGTCGCTGGCTGAGGGCGGCCCCGCAGAGCCGCAGCCCGGGGCGGAGGGCGCGGCGGAGGCCGAGGGCACCGGGGACGCGGACGCGGACGGGGACGGCGAGGCGGTGCTCATGGAGGAGGACCTGATCCAGCAGAGCCTGGACGACTACGACGCGGGGCGCTACAGCCCCCGGCTGCTGTCGGCGCACGAGCTGCCGCTGGACGCGCACGTGCTGGAGCCGCACGAGGACCTGCAGCGCCTGCAGCTGTCGCGCCAGCAGCTCCAGGCCACGGGTGCGGGCGGAGACGGGAGCGAGGGGCGGGGCCGCGAACCAGGGGCGGGGCGGGGAGCAGGGCAGGGCCGGTGGGCGGGGCTGTAGGGAGCTGGGCGGGGCCAGCGGAGGGCCGGGGGCAGCTGGGTGGCCCCGGAGGCCTCATCCCCTTGCCGACCCTCCCCCCCTGCCCCGCGCAGGCGACGCGAGCGAGAGCGCCGAGGACATCTTCTTCCGGCGCGCCAAGGAGGGCATGGGCCAGGACGAGGCGCCGTTCGGCGTGGAGGTGCCGCTGGGCGGCCGCGCCTACCTGTGGGCCGACAAGTACCGGCCGCGCAAGCCGCGGTTCTTCAACCGCGTGCACACGGGCTTCGAGTGGAACAAGTACAACCAGACGCACTACGACTTCGACAACCCGCCGCCCAAGATCGTGCAGGGCTACAAGTTCAACATCTTCTACCCCGACCTCATCGACAAGCGCGCCACGCCCGAGTACTTCCTGGAGGCCTGCGCCGACAACCGCGACTTCGCCACGCTGCGCTTCCACGCGGGGCCGCCCTACGAGGACATCGCCTTCAAGATCGTGAGCCGCGAGTGGGAGTACTCGCACCGCCACGGCTTCCGCTGCCAGTTCGCCAACGGCATCTTCCAGCTCTGGTTCCACTTCAAGCGCTACCGCTACCGGCGCTGAGCAGGCGGCCGGGCCGGGACCGAGACCCGCCCCGGAGCGCGTGGGACCGAGAGACCCCGTCCCCGAGCGCCTGCCCCGGGGGCCCTGACGCACCCCAGAGACGGCCGGAACCAGGACTCCCACCCCAGTGAGCACCCGGCACCCCGTCCACCCCACCCCAGAGCCCAGATTGCATGCCCGGGACCCCGCCCCGCCCAGTTTCGCCCGCGGCTGCCCGAGTCTGGGCCCCCCGCGCCGGGGACTTCAGTTTCCCTACAGAGACTTTTTCTAGGGGAGATCGTGGATTATTTTCGCGGAGTTGTGCTGAGATGCATGTTTTTTTAATAAACGTTTTATTTTAGAATAACCGCAGGCCAGCAGTGCGCAGAGGGGCTGACGTCACACCTGCGGCCCCGCCCCAGAGCCTGGGCACAGGCCCCGTCCCCCAGACCATGGCGCCTCCCGCAGGGGGTGGTGTTCAAGCCGCAGGTCCTGCATCGGATCCCGGGGTCCTGGGGGCAGCAGCACAGGGCCCCAGCCCTTCCCCAGGGAACCTGCGGCAGACATCGCTAATCGATCCCAGACCCATGCCGCAAGCATCCTCCAGGCGCCCCCCACCCCGGCCCTGCTGAGGCCCTGTCCGAGCCTGGCCACGTGGAGGGGAAGCCACCGACCCCCGTCTTACCCCCGCGCCTCCGCGCTCCTGTGTGCCGGCTCCAACCCCCGGCGGAGCACAGCGGGCAGAGGGAGCAGTGGGGCAACTGAGTGGGGCAGGGGCTCCGCAGGTAGGGTCAGGGCCGGGGGCGCCTTGCCACCCAGCTGCCCCCGGCCCCTGCATCCACCCAGCCACCCCCTGACCCTGCCCTGGCCCCTGTGTCCACCCAGCTGCCCCCTGACCCTGCCCCAGCCCCTGCATCCACCCAGCCACCCCCTGACCCTGCCCCGGCCCCTGTGTCCATCCAGCCGCCCCCTGACCCCGCCCCAGCTCCACGCTCACCTGGGGTCCAGGCAGCTGTGTCCCGCCCCATCCCTCCCCTGCCTCTTCCTGCCCCAGCTGTGCCGGCACTAAGAATAACTTCCTGGCCCCCACCGGAAACCACAGCCACGGGGGGCGCATCCTGAGCCTCGTTCCCACCAGCGCCCCCCAGGCCAGTGTGACTCTGCCCACCATTGGAGGGGCCCCCGGATGTGTGGGAACCCGAGCTCATGTTCGGAGGTCACAAGTGACCTGGTGCCCTGGGCCCTGTTCCCTGCGCGCAGAGCTTCGGACTCGGCGCTGACCCCGGCCCGGCTTCCAGAAGGGACATTGTCCTCATTATCTCAGGGCCGAGGAAGTGGGAACGGAACAGCCTCCCCGGCCCCCACCCCCATCCGGAGCCCCTCCCCCCACATCTGCCCAACTGCTCAGGGCCCGGGCCCTCAGGCTCTCGCCCACTGCTCCCCGGGAGCCCCGACCTGGGACGCTCCTACGGGACCCACAAAGCCCCAGTCCCCACGCCCTTCCCCCCAGCACACCCTCCAGATCACTGCTGGGCTGCCCTGGGCCGAGTCCCTCCAGGCAGCCCTGTCCCACCCGGTGGGGGCTGGGACACAGGGGCTGGGGGCGTCAGGGGCCCGGAGACCCAGCCCAGGCCACAGGACTGGGACAGGGACAGAGAGGGGGGTGGGATGGCAGAGAAGGGGGAGCCAGGGTGGATCCGTAGCCTCTGGGCACAGGGGACTGGGCTGGGTGGGGTCAAGGCCAGGCCGGCCATCCCAGCTCAGGGCCAAGGTCACGTGTGGTCACCCTGCCCCCTCCTCCAGCCCCTGGCCCAGAGGCCCCCGCCCAGCCCAGCCTCAGCCTCGGACTCCCTGCTGCGGCCCTTCCCCCTGCACCCAGGCAGCCCCCAGGACCCTGACCCCCCCCAAAAACCCGCCCTGCATTTATGCAGCACCAACAGCATGCCAGGCCTAGCCCCATCAGCCTCCCTGGCTGGGAGCCCTGGGCCCCAGACGTCCTCTGGGAGCTGCCCCGGCCCGGCCCGCCCCCTCCGGCCTTGGGCGCTGCCCAGACGGTGACAGGGAACAGAAAGAAACCCCCGGGCCGCCCGGGCCCCTGCACCCCTGCCCCTGCAGCCCGAGGGTCCCACATGCGCCGCCTCCCCCAGCAACCGCCGCTGTCCCGGGGCGGGGGCGGGGGCGGCCCCAGACCCAAGCCGGCCGGCCCGAGGGCGGGGCCAGCGCGGGGCGGGGCCGACAGGGGCGGAGGGAGCGGGGCGGGGTGGGGGGCGGCAGGGCAGCCTCAGAGAGCCCCAGGCACGCGAGAAGCCGCCGCCCGGCCGATCCCCGCCTTTCCCGGGTCGCCGCAGCCCCCGCGGGTCCCTCGCCAGCCGGTGCGCACGTCCGCCGGGCGTCCCCAGCCTCCACGCGCTCCACCAGGGCCCAGGGTCCCGCGGCCTCGCCCTAGGCCGTGGCTCAATTTCCCCCGGGGGGGCCCCCCCGAGAGCCGGGCCCGCCCTTCGCCCGCCTCCACCCGCGCCCTCGTCGGCGCTCCGGCCTCGGACCCCCGCGCGGCGGGATCCACCCAGGTGAGGTCCCCCCGGGTGGGCGCTGGGCCCAGGCTGACTTCCCTGTCCGCTAGCGCGGCAGTGACTGAGGGTGCTGGGTGCTGGGTGCTGGGTGCCGGGTGCTGGGTGTGTCCGTGTGCGCCCGGCGCTGGGCCGGGAGTCTGTCTCTGTGCCCGTGTCCCTCTGTCCGTCTCTGTGGCTGTACTGACCGCGGCCCAGGCCCCGTGTCCTGGTCTGCGCTGGACCCCGGGCGCTGGGGCAGGGCTGGCGCTGAGCTGTGGGGCGCCCGGGAGGGGCCCCCCGGTGCCACACACAGGACGAGGTTCCCGGAAACGGGGCACGTGGTGAGGGTCCCCATGCGTGTGTGCACGCGTGTGCGGGCGGTGCACTGCCTGCATGTGTGTGCACATGTATGTACGCGGGTGTGCACACGTGTGTCCATGGCCAGCGCTGGAGGGAGCGGGGCGGCCCGGGGCGCGGGGCCAGGCGGGGGCGGGGTGTGCCCGGAGATGGACAGGCTGGGAGGTGACGCTGGGGGAAGGGCACTGGGCCCCGGGGCCCGCGTGGATGCAGCGCCCCCGCCCGAGCCGGCCCGGCCTCGGGCCGAAGCCGGGAGCTGAGACAGACGCGCTGGGAGCCGGGACCCAGGCAAATTCTCGTGGAAGCCCCGGGAATCTTCGCCTCTTGGAATATTCTGGACGCTGGCAGCCTGGGGCCCGCAGCAGGAGGGCTTGTAAGGAATATTCCAGAAGCCCGGACCCCCGAAGTCCCAGGCTGCCATGCAGCGGAGGACCACCGCGCTGTGGCCTGGGGCTGTGCCGGGTCCTGCCACGCACCTGCACCGAGTAGGGGGGCCCGCGGGACCCGGCGCCGGTTTCCAGCCTCCCCCAGGCCAAGGGCTCTGGGGCGGGGATTAGTTCCCAATGGGGGAGGTGTGAGGGGTCCCCGGTGTGCGTGCCCGCCTGGGGCCGGGGGACGAGGGGGACTGGCTGTCCCTCCAGGCGGGGCCCCGGACACAGTGGCCACGGGCAGAACGCAGGAGGCCGGGCTGCAGGGAGGGAGGGAGCGCCCTGTCCCAGGGGGAATCCAAGTCTAGGACGGGGGTGGGGTGGACACGACGCCCTGGGGGCGGGGCCAGGCTGGCGAGCTCCCCCGAGCTGCCCGGCCTCAGTGTCCCCGCCGAGGCCCCGCCCTCCAGAGAGGGTGGGGGACGCTCAGCCCAGCTGTCACTTGGGGTGAGCGGCAGGCGGGACGGGGGCGTGGCTCCTCCTGCTTACACACGGCCCGGCTGTCACTTGGGGCGACGATGGGCAGGGCGGGGACGGGGCAGGGGTGGGGCGGGGCTAGCCCCAGGCTCCTCCTCCCGCTAACGCACAGGCCCCGGCTGTCACTTAGAGTGAACGGGGGGCGGGGCGGGGTGTGGGCGGGGCTGTGGGGCTGGGCATGGGGGTGGGGGGCGGGGCTCGCCCCAGGCTCCTCCTCCTGCTAACGCACAGGCCCCGGCTGTCACTTAGAGTGAAGGGGGGGCGGGGCGGGGTGTGGGCGGGGCTGTGGGGCTGGGCATGGGGCGCGTGGCGGGGTGGGGGCGGGGCTCGCCCCAGGCTCCTCCTCCCGCTAACAGCGCCCCGCTGGGTGGGGGTCGACCCCTGGCTTCGGCTGTCCCGGGACCCAGTGCACGGAGGTGCCCTGGGAGGGCGGAAGCGGGGGGCCGGGTCCCCCCGGTGGGCGGCAGCGGCCCGAGTGCTCGGGCCCTCACTTCAGCCTGCAGGTTGCTGGGTGGGAAGTGGAGCCACCGGTGCTGGAGCCCAGGCCTGGGCGGGGTCGGAGCCGCCTGCCAGGCCGCCCCTGCGGTTCTCCCTCCGGGCTGTGGCCGGTTCGTCTCGGCGCCGGCTCGGCCCTCGCTGGGCTCCCAGCCCCCCAAGGCTGCCCATTAGTCCCTGGGGAACCCCCGCTGGCGGAGCCGCGGCTGACCCGGGGGGCCGGGCAGGGGCCAGCACGTGTCCTGGGGGTCGGGACGGCCGCCTGTGGTCACCAGGGTCCGTTCCCCATTCTGCCTGTGCCAGGGGCCCTAGGGGTGAGCGGACCGGAGGCTGAGGTCAGGGTGCCGGAGCGACTTGCGAGAGGGGTGGGGGTCACTCGATGACGCATGTGGGTCAGTGGGGTTGGAGTCGCGACAGTGGCTACCTTTCACAGGTGCTAGGGTCAGGGAAGCAGGGCGGGGCACCCGTGCTGGGTCTCTGACGGCTGTGTAGGAGTTCGCCAGTACTGACGACTCGGTCTCCCCCCCCCCAGGTGCGCCTTGGCCCATGGGGCAGTGACGCTCGCCCCGCCCCCACCGCGCCATGTGGGCCAACGCCAGCGCCTCAGCCGGGCCCTGCTTCCGGCCCACGAACATCACGGCCGAGGAGCGCCGCGCCATCGCCTCGCCCTGGTTCGCCGCCTCCTTCTGCGCCGTGGGCCTGGCCTCCAACCTGCTGGCGCTGTGCGTGCTGGCGCGCGCGCGCAGCGGCCCCACGCCCCCCGCGCGCTCCTCCTTCCTCGCCTTCCTCTGCGGCCTGGTGCTCACCGACCTCCTGGGGCTGCTGGTCACCGGCGCCATCGTCGCGGCGCGCCACGCCGGCCTGCGCGAGTGGCGCGCCGTGGACCCCGCCTGCCGCCTCTGCGCCTTCATGGGCGTGGGCATGGTGTTCTTCGGGCTGTGCCCGCTGCTGCTGGGCGCCGCCATGGCCTCCGAGCGCTTCCTGGGCATCACGCGGCCCTTCTCGCGGCCCGCGGCCGGCTCGCCGCGCCGCGCCTGGGCCACCGTGGCGCTCGTGTGGGCGGCGGCGCTGGCGCTGGGGCTGCTGCCGCTGCTGGGCCTGGGCCGCTACACCGTGCAGTACCCGGGCTCCTGGTGCTTCCTGACGCTGGGCGCCGAGCCGGGCGACGTGGCCTTCGGCCTGCTCTTCGCGCTGCTCGGCTGCCTGTCCGTGGCGCTGTCGCTCGTGCTCAACACCGTGAGCGTGGCCACGCTCTGCCGCGTCTACCACGGCCGCGCCGCGGCCCGGCAGCGGCCGCGGGACTGCGAGGTGGAGATGATGGCGCAGCTGCTGGGCATCATGGTGGTGGCCACGGCGTGCTGGACGCCGCTGCTGGTGAGGGTGGCGGGGCGGGGAGAAAGTGGAGGCGGGGCGCCAGAGTAGGGGCGGGGTGCGGGCGTGGTGCAGGTGTAGGGGCGTGGCATGGGGGTCAGGGGCTCCACCACCCTGGCCGTGGCATGGCAAGGATAGGGCTCTGCGGTGGGCGGTGCATGGCTGGGCGGGGCTTCATGGTGGGCGGGGTTCCGAGGCGGGGTGGGACGTGCTGTGTCGGGGGCGGGGCTCCTAGTGGGCGGACATCGGGGCGGGGCCTGCTGGAGGCGGGGCTCCGGCTCACGCAGTGTCCCCCCCCGCCCCCCCGCAGGTCTTCATCGCACAGACGGTGCTGCAGAACCCGCCGGCCATGAGCCCCACCGGGCAGCTGTCCCGCGCCTCGGAGCGGCAGCTGCTCATCTACCTCCGCGTGGCCACCTGGAACCAGATCCTGGACCCCTGGGTGTACATCCTGTTCCGCAGGGCCGTGCTGCGGCGCCTGCACCCCCGCCTCAGCGCGCGCGCCGGGGCCGTCTCCCTGCGGCCACAGCCTCGCGCCGGCTCCGGGCGGCACTAGGGACGCTCGCGTGGGGCCCTCCCCCGGCTCTGAGCCGCGGGATCCAGACCCCGCCCCTTTGAGGGGTCGGGGGGCTGCGGAGGTGGGGCCTCCGCTTCCAGAAGTGGGGTGCCCCGACCCCAGGGGAGACCGCACCCCGGTCGGCGCTGTCTCGGAAATGAATTCGGACGCCTTGTGTCTTGCCGAAATCCGCCTCCGCGCCTAGCTGCCTTTTCCTTCGGTCTGAGGGTCGTCAGCCCGGGGCCCCCCCACCCCAGCGCCCCCGCGTGGCAGGGCAGGGCCCGGGACTCGCCCCTCCCCCTGCCCGCTGCTGCGTGTCCAGCACCACCCGTGGGCATGTCCCCGCGGAGTTCTGAGGGTCGCGGCGAGAGAGACCAGGGCGCCCGGCCTCCACCTCCCAGGTGCAGCAGGTGCACCGTGGCCAGGCTGCTCTGAGGGCCTTGTGCGCGCGAGCCAGCTCTCTGTTCAGACTGGTTTATTTATCCGAAAGGCAGAGGGGGTGGGGAGGGTGTCTGCCATCGCTGGGTCACTGCCCACACGGCCGCATCGGCCAAGGCTGGGCCAGGAGCCAGGGGCCAGGAGCTCCATCCGGGTCTCCCACGTGGGCGCAGGGGCCCCAGCACTAGGGCCATCTCGGCTGCTCTCCCAGGACATCAGCACGGAGCTGGGCCGGAAGTGGGGCAGCCGGGACCCGAACCCGAGCTCAGGCGATGTGGGAGCCACAGGTTGGGATTCACCAGCCACGCCCAGCGCCGGCCCTCACCTGCGGCTGACTTACAAACTCGGGCAGGCCCACCCAAGCTCGCACACAGCAGGTGCTTAGCGGGCACCCCTGTGCCCAGGCAGGGCCCCTCCCCCAGAGGCCGGGGTGGGCTCCAGGGCCCAGTGAAACCCCACCCAGCTCCCACCACTGGCTTCTGGGGGGGCGTGGCCATCACAGCCTCGATACTGGCCCCGGCTCCCCCATTCCGGGGAAGGGGGCCGGCCCCTGAGCCGCGGAGCTGAGGGAGCCCAGAGGGTCTGCCCTGGAGGCAGGACCAGGGCTGACAGGGGTGGGGGGTGGGGGGCACTTCGGGGGCCCCAGCTGGGGCTTGGGGGATAGGGCTGCCTTCCCGGGGCCCTGGGGGGACACTGGGGGGCCTGGCATGGTCCCAGTGCTGGCCAGGGCCCCAGACACCGGCTCACAGGGCTGAAGCCGAGGCCCCACAGTTTTGCCAGGGGCTGGAGCCAGGGCTTTGGGGGCTGGGCCCAGGCCGGGGGCATCCAGGCGTGGAGCCTGCGGGCGGAGGCCAATGCCGGGCCTGAGCGGGCTCCCAGAACGGGCCTGAATGGGGGGTCTCGGCTGGGCCTGGGAGCCAAGGGGGGCTCCAGGGCCCCGCGGGATTCTGGAACTGGCATGGCGTGGGGCGGGGCTCCGGCGCCCAGAGCTGGATGTGGCCTCAGAGCCCGGCGGAGCCGCTGTGCAGCTCCCGGTCCTGGGCCCGGGGCTCAGCCTTGCCGCGGCGTGGCTGTGGCTCCCAGAGCTGTGCAGGGCGCCGGAGCCCCGCAGGGCCCCAGCAGCCGGCTGTGCGGCAGAGCCTGGCCAGGTTCGGAAGTCGGTCTGGGTTCCGGAGCTGGAGCGCCTGGCAGAGCGGGGGGCGCGGGGCTCGGGGCTGGGCCCTGCTGCAGGGGTGCCCGAGCGGGTGTGGACGCTGGAGAGGGGCCGGGCTGCTGCGCCGGGCTGGGTTCTGGAGCTAGACACGGCGTCAGAGGCGGACCGGTCACCACGGCTGGACTGGGAACCCGCACACACCTGGACTGCTTGGTGGGGCCGGGGCCGGGTGGCCGCGTGGGCTCCGGCCCCTGTGCTGGGCTGGGCTCGGGGGCTGCCTTGGGGCCCCAAGCCAGCTGGGCCGCGGCAGGGGCCGGGCTGCTCCAGCCTCGGCTGAGTTCCAAGGCTGAGCAGAGCTCCGGGGCGGGACGGCAGGCCCTGAGTCCCGGGGTCAGGCCGCGCTCGGCGGCAGGGGATGCTCCTGGCACCGGGATGGGCTCCGGGACAGGGGCCGGTCTCGGAGAGGGGCTCGGCTTCCACCTGTGTCTGGGTTCCCATGCTTGGCTGGAGCTCAGGGCTGGGCTGGGTCTCGGAGCCGGGTATGGTCTCGGCGCTGGGCTGGGTGCTGGAGCTGGGCGTGGTCTGGGCGCTGGGCTGGGCCTGGGAACCTGGGGTGGCCTGGGAGCCAGGCGTGGCCTCGACGCTTGGTGTGGCCTGGGCACTGGGTGTGGTCTGGGCGCTGGGCGTGGCCTCGGCACTGGACTGTGCCCCAGGGATGAGCTGGGTGTCAGGGCTGGGCGTGGCCCTGGAGCTGGGCGTGGCCTCGGTGCTGGGCGTGGTCTTGGAGCTGGGTTGAGTTCTAGAGCAGGACATGGTCTCAGAGCTGGGCTGGGCCTGGAAACCCAGGGTGGCCAAGGAACCGGGGGTGGCCTTGGAGCTGGGCGTGGCCTGGGAGCTGGGCGTGGGCTTGGAGCTGGCCGTGGCCTGGGCACTGGGTGTGGCCTTGGAGCTGGGCGTGGCCTGGGCACTGGGCGTGGCCTTGGAGCTGGGCGTGGCCTGGGCACTGGGCGTGGTCTTGGAGCTGGGCATGGCCTGGGCACTGGGCGTGGCCTTTGAGCTGGGCGTGGCCTGGGCACTGGGTGTGGCCTTGGAGCTGGGCGTGGCCTTGGAGCTGAGCCTGGCCTGGGCGCTGGGCTGGGCTGCAGAGGGCGGCTCCATCTCGGAGTGGGCCTGGCCCCTGGTGCACAGCCTGGCCTGGGGCAGGGGCCGGGGCTCGGAGCTGGGCTGCACTGGAGAGGTGGGCTGGTGCGGGGGGCGGGGCTCTGGGCTGGGGCTGCGCTGGGCCCCGGGGCAGACTAGCCGCAGGCCTCCTTGGCCTCGCCGATGGCGGCCCACACTTCCACCACGAACTCGTCCGGGAAAGCAAACTCGCCCAAGACGGAGTCTAAGCAGCGCGCAAACTCCCGGACGCTGGCCGTCGTCTTGGCCGTCTCCACCATGGTGGACGCTGTGGGGGGTGGGGCAGGTCCAGGTGCGCCCCGGGGCCCCGCCCCCTCCCCGGGCTGGCCTCCCCCGGGGGCCCCCCAGCTTACCCTGGCCCCTTACCCAGCTCTGGGTCCCGGATGCCCATGTAGCTCTCCAGCAGGTCGTCCACCTTCTGAGAGGCCTCCTCCTCAAACTCACTGGGCTGGGGGCGCAGGGGAGGCAAGCGCGGGGTGAGGAACCCGAGCCCCCCCAGCCCAGCTCCCTCCAGGCCCCCCACCCCTAGGGGAGCATGGGCGGGGCCTCCCGGAGTCGGAACCCATTTTACAGGTCGGGCAAACCGAGGCTCGGGGAACACACGGGGCTCCGCCCAGACGCCCGCACGCACCGCCTGCTCCAGGGTGGCGGCGCCGCCGGCGCGGAGCCGCAGGGTCTCCCTGCCGCTGGCCACCTGGGCGTCCCCAGGCCCCTTGCTGCTGCGGCTCCGCTGCCCGATCATGTCTGAGAACGGGGGGGGGGGGGGCAGCGCGTGAGCCCTGCTGGGGCCGCGTGGCCGGTCCAGAGCCTCGCCCTCCCGAGTCCTGCTCGTCCAGGGAGCAGCGCGAGGGGCTCGCTGTCCCGCCCCGGGACACTAAGCCGGTCCAGGTCAGGCCACCCGACAGGGCAGCGTGGGCCCAGCATCGCCTGTGCCACCCGGGACCCAGGACGCGTCCCAAGCCCCTCCTCCCCCCGCCCACGCGGGAGACCCGGCCGGAGCTCCTGGCGTGGGTCTCGCGAGCTCGCGGGGAGGGGACCAGCAGGTGAGGGTCTCTCTCAGATCACGGCTGCAGGATTTTTCTAGAAGCGTCGTTAGTGTCAAGTTTGCCCAGCCCGCAGCGGTTCCAGCCACGGCGCAGGGTGGCCCCCGCGCCCACGCTCCCCGCCTGTCCCCTGCACCAGGCACCAGCAGTGTCTCTGACCCACGCGGAAAGTTCCCGAGAAGATACGGAGAATGTTCTAGAAGGCAGCTCCCGCCTGACTCCCATCCCTGAGCGTCTGGCTGCGGCTAGGCCTTCGGGGAGGGGGGCGGGGCGGTGCCGGAGGAGACCAGCTCAGAGGGGGAGGAGCTCCAGGCACGGAGTGGGCGGGGCCGGGGTCACCCAAGGATGACCCCCACCCACCGCCCCCAGCACCAGGACACTGGCGCCAGCTCCCTCTGTCTTTGGATTTTTAAAAATTTTTATTGACTTCAGAGACCGACACACAGAGAGCTTGCATCCACTGATTCGCTCCCCCAGTGCCCACAGTGGTTGGGGTGCGGCTGGGCTGGACGCTGGGAGACCCCAGTTCAGCCCAGATGGGCGGCAGGGACCCCGTGAGCCATGGCTGCCACCCCACCCCGGTCCCCCTCGGGGGTCTGCATTGGCACTGGGAGCCGGGGCCCGGGAACGGAACCAGGCGCTCCGATATGGAATACGGGCATCTCAGGTGGCGGGTGCTCACCTCCGGGCCAAGCGCCGGCCCCTCCTCTTTGGAAAGCACCATTCTAGAACTCTCTAGAACACCCCGGAACCTCCAGGTTCCCAGCCAGACACTGGCCCATCCTGCCCCCAGCGGAGCGCGTCACCATCTGGCGACACCTCTGGGTCCTGCACCCGGAATCTCCCGCCGCCTCCCGCCTGCCCCGGAGCCCCCGGCCTCACCGAACGCCCGCCTGGGCTGCACCAGGCGCAGCGTGAAGGGCTGGGACTTGGGCAGCTCCCGCAGCATCCGGGCCACCTCGTAGTGCCGGCAGCCCACGATCGAGTGGTCGTTGATGGCCTCGATGCTGTCGCCCACGCACACGGCCTGGATCCTGTTGATGAGGCTGCCTTCCTTGATCCTCTGCGGGCAGCGAGAGTCAGCGGGGGCCGAGCGCTGTGCGCCGCCCCCCGCCCGGGGCCGATCCGCCCGCCACCCACGCCCCCCCCCTCCCCGCCCCGGCCCCGCCCGCCGCCCCAGCACCTTGATGAAGGCGTAGCCCGCCCCGTTGTCCGTGATGGTCAGTCCCAGCGCGTCCTCCGTCTTGGTGACCTCCACCTCCTTGGTCTCGCCGCGCACGTGGGCGAAGATGAAGTCCTCCAGGCCGATCTGGCCGCCCAGCAGCTTCTGCATGTCCACTTTGTGGCTGTTGAGCGTGCAGAACAGGATCTGCCGGCAGGGGGCGGGAGCCCAGGCTCAGAGCCAGGGAGCCGCCGGCACCCCCCAACCCCGCAGGAGGAGACCCCGCTCCCGGCCCAGGCTCAGACCCAGGGAGCCGCCGGCACCCCCCAACCCCGCAGGAGGAGACCCCGCTCCCGGCCCAGGCTCAGACCCAGGGAGCCGCCGGCACCCCCCAACCCCGGCAGGAGGAGACCCCGCTCCCGGCCCAGGCTCAGACCCAGGGAGCCGCCGGCACCCCCCCTCCCCCCGCAGGAGGAGACCCCGCTCCCGGCCCAGGCTCAGAGCCAGGGAGCCGCCGGCACCCCCCCTCCCCCCGCAGGAGGAGACCCCGCTCCCGGCCCAGGCTCAGAGCCAGGGAGCCGCCGGCACACACACCACCCCCCCCCCCCCCCGCAGGAGGGAGACCCTGCTCCCGGCCCAGGCTCAGACCCAGGGAGCCGCCGGCACCCCCCAACCCCGGCAGGAGGAGACCCCGCTCCCGGCCCAGGCTCAGACCCAGGGAGCCGCCGGCAACCCCCCCCCCCCGCAGGAGGAGACCCCGCTCCCGGCCCAGGCTCAGACCCAGGGAGCCGCCGGCACCCCCCAACCCCGGCAGGAGGAGACCCCGCTCCCGGCCCAGGCTCAGACCCAGGGAGCCGCCGGCACCCCCCCAACCCCGCAGGAGGAGACCCCGCTCCCGGCCCAGGCTCAGACCCAGGGAGCCGCCGGCACCCCCCCAACCCCGGCAGGAGGAGACCCCGCTCCCGGCCCAGGCTCAGACCCAGGGAGCCGCCGGCACCCCCCCCCCCCCGCAGGAGGAGACCCCGCTCCCGGCCCAGGCTCAGACCCAGGGAGCCGCCGGCACCCCCCAACCCCACAGGAGGAGACCCCCGCTCCCGGCCCAGGCTCAGACCCAGGGAGCCGCCGGCACCCCCCCCCCGCAGAGGAGGAGACCCCGCTCCCGGCCCAGGCTCAGACCCAGGGAGCCGCCGGCACCCCCCCAACCCCGGCAGGAGGAGACCCCGCTCCCGGCCCAGGCTCAGACCCAGGGAGCCGCCGGCACCCCCCAACCCCGGCAGGAGGAGACCCCGCTCCCGGCCCAGGCTCAGAGCCAGGGAGCCGCCGGCACCCCCCAACCCCACAGGAGGAGACCCCGCTCCCGGCCCAGGCTCAGACCCAGGGAGCCGCCGGCACCCCCCAACCCCACAGGAGGAGACCCCGCTCCCGGCCCAGGCTCAGACCCAGGGAGCCGCCGGCACCCCCCAACCCCGGCAGGAGGAGACCCCGCTCCCGGCCCAGGCTCAGACCCAGGGAGCCGCCGGCACCCCCCAACCCCGGCAGGAGGAGACCCCGCTCCCGGCCCAGGCTCAGAGCCAGGGAGCCGCCGGCACCCCCCAACCCCACAGGAGGAGACCCCGCTCCCGGCCCAGGCTCAGACCCAGGGAGCCGCCGGCACCCCCCAACCCCACAGGAGGAGACCCCGCTCCCGGCCCAGGCTCAGACCCAGGGAGCCGCCGGCACCCCCCTCCCCCCGCAGGAGGAGACCCCGCTCCCGGCCCAGGCTCAGGACCCAGGGAGCCGCAGGCACACACACCCCCCCACCCCCCCGCAGGAGGAGACCCCGCTCCCGGCCCCTCGGCTCCCAGGTTTAACGCTTCCGTGCCCTGCAGGCGGGAGAGGATTTGCTGGCGCCCCCTACAGGCGAAGCGCGCGAGGCCCGGGTGGGAAACCTCCCAGAGCCGTCCCTCGACCTCAGGCGCCTCCACCGGTCCTGGCGGCGGCCTGGAGCCAGCCCCGGCCCCCAGCCGCGCCCAGCCAACCGCAGAGGGCCTCCCCCTCCAGGGCTGGGGTCTGCTCCCGGCTGGGTCCGCGGAGCGGGTTCCGGGATCCCCTCGGCTAAGACCTGCTCCTTGCTGGCACAGGGGCTGCAACGTGGGGGCGGGAGTCCCTGGAGCGCGCACCCCGGGGGGCCTGCTGGCCCCGAAAGCCGGAGACCGCCTCTCCCGCGTCCCGGACGCCGGGACCCCCGGCTCTGCCGTCCAGGATCCGGGCTCCGCCCCTGCCCCCGGGGCCCTGGAGCGCGCGGGCCGGGATCCTCACCTCGGTGGGCGCGATGCCGAAGGCCTCGGCGATCTTGGCGTAGAGCTCGCGGACGTTGGTGAAGCCCTCGATTTTGCCGGTGGGGCTGCCGTGCGCCAGCTGCGTGCGGAAGACGAGGCGCGGGCGGGCGCGGGGCGCGGCGGGGGGCTCGGGAGGCGCGGACGGGGGCGCGGGCGCGCGCGGGGGCTCGGTGCCCCCGGGCTCGCGGGCCGCGGGGCTCTCCATGGCCGGGGACGCTCGGCCACCCTCCGGGGACTCCGTCGCAGCCGCAGCCACTGCTGCCGGATCCCCGGCTTCCTGCAGCCTCCCCTCCCCCGGCGCAGGGCGCGACAGCCGAGCCGCCTTGGTAAGGGGATCTGGGAACCTGAGCTGCCCAGGCAAGGCGACACCGCGGTGCGCAGAGGGCGCGGGCCCCAGGTGTGCGGGCCCTGCCAGGGCCAGCTGCGCCCTCCCTGGGGACGCCTGGCTGCCCGCGGGATGCACAAACAAGGGGCCAGCAGGGAGCGGTGGGGGCGGGGGTCGCAGGAGGCCCCAGCCTCCTCCCAGAGGTCCAAGGCCAGGTCTTTCCCGCCTCCCAAGGCCCTGTCCAAGCTGCCTCGGTTCCCTCTCTGCCTCCCCTGGGCCCTCTCTCCCCTTGGCAGCCACACTGGGCAGTCCCTCCCATGTCCTGCCTCCGGGCCTTTGCACAGGCTGCGCCCCCTCTTCCCAACGCCCAGGGAGATCGACAGCCTCCCTCTGCCCCAGCTCCACCTCTGTCCCTAGCATTCAAAGCCACCCTTGGCTACAGTTCTGTCTGTCCCCTCTCCCGTGCTGGGTGCCCGGCTCAGCCCATCTTCCCGTGAGGGAGCAACTGGGTCCCCAGTTACGGATGAAGACGAAGCCTCTGGAGATCGGGAGACATCGGGGAAAATGTCCGTGGGGAACAGTGCTGAAAACACCCAGGTGCTCGTGGGAGTTCCCGGACAGGGGCCGGCGCAGTGGTGCGTGGACTAAGGGGCCGTCTGCGAGGCCGGCGTCCCGCGTCACAGGGCCAGTCTGAGTCCTGGCCACTCCACTCCCGATCCAGCTCCCTGCTGTGGCCTGGGAAAGCAGTGGACGATGGCCCAGGTCCTTGGGCCCCTGCACCCGCGTGGGAGACCCGGATGGAGCTTCAGCCTGGCCCAGCCCTGGCCGTGGCGGCCAATTGGGGAGTTACCCAGGGGATGGAGGATTGATTTCTATCACTCCGCCTTTCAAATAAATAATACATGTTTAAAAAAACAATTCCTGGACAGATTTTTAAAAATTCATTTATTTGAAATGCAGAGAGAGAGAAGTCTTCCATCCGCTGGTTCCCTCCCCAAATGCCCACAATAGCCGGGGCTGGGCCAGGCCAGAGCCAGGAGCCAGGAGCTCCATCCGAGTCCCCCACGTGGGTGCGGGGACCCACGCATTGGAGCATCGCTGCTGCCTCCCAGGGTGCGCGCGAGAAGGAAGTGGGACCCAGGCCCTGGGCTCGGATCCAGGCGCCCCTCCTCCCCCGCCCCAGACCTGCGCACTGGCACAGCCGGCGGCTCCTCCCCCGGACGCACAGGGCGGGGGGCTCGGCTGCCAGGAAGTCTCCCGGCCAGAATCCGCAAGGACAGGAAGGGGATGGGCGGTCGCCAGGGCCGGGGCCGGGGCCTGCATTTCCCCCTAGGGAAGTGGTTTGTTTTTTGCACGGAGCTTAGTTGCTCTTTGAACCCCATTTCCACGAGCGCTTGGACCCCGGCTCAGCTCAGGCTCCCGGGCTGCAGCCGCCCGCTCGCCATCCCGGGGTCCGGTGGCATGGCGGGGACACGCGTGGCGCCCGGCTCTGTCTCTGCGGTCACGTGGCTGGGAGTAGATTTTATCTTCTTATAAGGGCCCACCCTGGTCCAGCGTGAGCTCATCCTGACTCACGGCGTCGGCCGACCCCGCTGCCTAATAAGGCGGCGAGCAGTGGACCTCAGCCGTGGAGGGGAGCCCGCGCCCCCCACCCCCGGCCTGGCTCCCAACGCTTGTTGCAATTGTATTCACTTATTTCCCTTTTATCTGAAAGGGTGAGAAGCAGCGCTGGCGTCTGCTGCTCGCTCCCCAGATGCCCGCAGCCGCCAGGGCTGGGCCAGGAGCCCCCGGGTCTCCCACATGGGCAGCGGGGCCCTCCCAGGGCGCGCATGCGCAGGGAGCTGGGTCCGCGGCAGAGAGCGATCCCAGCCCCCCCACTGCGGGATGCGGGTGTCCCAGGCCGTGACCCAAGCCACTTCCCAAGGGACAGGCGGGCAGCCCCCGGGCAGCCGGGGGCGTCGCAGGGACCTCAGGGCGGCCAGGCCACGGGGAGACGCGGACGCTGAAGGCCACGCGGGGGACAGGAAGTGCGGGGGGAGGGACAGGGAGGGTGTGGGGATGGGGCTGCTCTGTGGGGTCATGGAATGTTCTGGAAGTGGACGGAGGTGATGTCTCAAGGTGGCTGCGATGGCGCCGCGCACGCAGCAGAGCCCCCAGAGCCGGGTCTGCTGGGAGGACGCCCCAGACCCTCCCCCTGCTGGAGGCCGCGCACCCACGAGCTCCAAACGAAACAGCGCTGTTTTTATTGAACCAGTCCAGATAAAGCAGTGGGCGGCCCCCACCCCGGGGTGCAGGGCCCCGGGGCCCCCAGAGCCGCCGCCGTGGAGCCGCCCTGCCTGGTGGTGCGAGGCGTGCAGCTTGCGGGGTGGGGGGGGGTGGGGGGTGCTTCGACGGAGCGAGCCCCTCCCCGCCTGGGCAGGCAGCTGCCGCTCCCCCCCACCCAGCTGTGACCTGCCCAGGGCGCTAGAGGGCTGTGCAGGCCGGAAGCTGAGGAGCGTCAGAGGGGTTAACTTCAGGGGGGCTGCAGCCCCCAAGGTGCAGGACGGGGCCTGGCCCCAGAGGGTGGACCCCAGCCTCAGCAGGGGTGGGGCCCAGGCCTCACAGGTGCTCACTGCAAGGGAGGGGGGCGGAGGTAAGATCCCGGGTCCCACTCACCACCCCTGCCCCTCGGACCTGGGGACCCCCCAGGCCAGCCCTCCCGCCCCCAGGTGCCCCGGGTGGGGCCCGGCCCTCACAGGTGTCCCTGCAAGGGAGAGGGGGCGGAGGTGAGGTCCCGGGTCCCCCCCCAGCTGGGGACGCCCCAGGCCCGCCCTCCCGCCCCCAGGTGCCCCGGGCAGGGCCCGGCCCTCACAGGTGTCCCTGCAAGGGAGAAGGGGCAGAGGTGAAGTCCCGGCCCCCCACACACACCTCGAGCTGGGGACCCCCAGGGTGGGTGCCCAGGGCGGGGCCACTGGATCCTGAGGTCTGGGTACACCGCCCACCCCGGCCAGGCCCCGCCACAAACCCCCAGGGGGCCTCCGGGGAGCCCCGCGGCCTCCACGGGGTGGGGACTGAGCCGGCCGGGACCCACCTGGCGACCTGGGCCAGGATCTCCTTGATGCGGGCGATCAGCTTCTCGTGCCGCGCGGGGTCTCGCTCGATGGCGCCATGCAGCCGCGCCATGTACAGGTCCAGTGTGCCCAGCGTGGGCGTCTCGCCCGTGCCTGCGGGTGGGGGGATGGTTAGCCAGCCCGGGCGGGGGGGGGCGACTGGGGGCCAGGGCGCGGTGAGCGTGGGTGGGCAAGAGGGGTCAGCCGCGCTGCAGGGTGGGAGTGGGGGGGTCAGGGAGTGGCAAGGTCATCTGAAGCCAAGAGGGGGTGGGGCAGGGGGCGGGGACGGGTTATGGACATGGACGGGGATGGATGGGGCTGGGGCCACAAGGGGCTAGGGGGAGATGGGGAGAGGCGGAGTCATGGGGAAGGGGCTCATGGTAGTTCAGGACTGGAGGCGGGGTCGGCAGGCCAGGG
>CM070810.1:26549498-26586665 GCA_036325905.1 Lepus oiostolus | reverse complement strand
CTCCCTGTGGCGGGGCTGAGTGAGCAGAGGCCCCCTCCACGTCCGCACCGGCCCCCTCCGCTGCCCTGTGCCCCAGGCCTGAGCTTGGGGGTTCCGTGAGCCCCCCTCTCACGGGGCAGCCCCGCAGGGCGGCAGGAAACTGCCCACGCCCCCTCACCGGCAGCTCCCAGCTGCCCTGGCCCCCAGGGCACCCCGCAGAAGTCTCACGAGCGTTCCAGGGGCTGTGACCGCCTGCCTGGGGGGTTCCTCCCTCGCTGTGAACCCCTGAACCAGTGTGTGTCCCAGCCACCAAGGTGTCCCCAGGGCCCAGCGCAGGTCCCAGGACACAAAGCACCCCCACTCACCCAAGCCAGAGGGGCCACCCCCGTGCCGCCCTTATGCAGCGGCCGGACGGCACCTGCGAGCCCGAGTCAGGGCTTCCCCTGCCCACAGCCGTCCACACCTCCCACCTCCCTCAGGGTCAAAGCCTACACCTCCCACTGCCACCAGGCCCTGCACGCCCGCCCCTCCCTCCCTCAGCTCCAGCCACACGGCCTCCCTCTGCCTCCACAGCGGGCCAGGCCCAGCGCCGTCCCAGGGCCTTTGCACGGGCTGTGCCCATCACGCTGGAGGGGAAGCCTCCTTGGGGCCCCCATGCTCAGCAAATACTCACCCAAGGAGCAAACAATGGAGCTGCTGACACCTCCCTCCCCGCCCGCCACCGGGCCAGCGCGGTGCTGCCCACCACCTCCCATGCGCTGTCTCCCCCTGGGGGGGGGGAGAGACACTGCCGGTATCAGCGCCACCCCCGCCCCCAGGCTGGGGACCCCTCCTGTGGTCTCCATGTGGGCCCAGCACCTTCCAGCCATGGGGGAGGATGGGCCCCCCAAGGCCCTTCCCTGCCCCCCACGGGTAAGTGCGTGAGGCCAGGATGCACAGCGCCTGCCCCTGGAAGACCCCCCCACCCTGGGTCCCTGACCGTGGCTGGGCGGCCTCCACTGCGCCTGCCCCCAGGCCAGGGTCTCCCTGGGCTCCCCTGAGGCCATTCTGACCCCTCCCAAGGCTTTGGTCACTGTCACTGTGTCCAGCGACTGCCCCCGCCCTGCACCCCCCGCGTCCACCTTCCATTCACTTCCACCGCTCAGGGTCGCTGCCCATGGAGCCACCCGGCCACCTGTTCACGCTGCTCACCGGTCACCCTCACTCTAGTGCCCACCCACCCACCCGTCCATCTGTGCCCCTACCTGTCCGTCGTCCACCCGCGCCTCCACCTGTCCGTCAGCCCGTCAGCCCGCCCACTCGCCCGCCCTTGGCTCTACTCCACAGGGCGGCCCAGACATAGTCCCCACCCCAGGGGCTCTCGCTGGGCTCCTCGGTCCACGGCGCCCCCACCTCGCAGCACCCCTGGGTGGCCTGACTCCGAGTCTCTCCTGCCACCCTGCCTACAGGGGGCGGCTCCGGCCAGTGCTGTCTCTCCGGGCTCAGATCTCCCCCGACCCAGGCAGGAGTGGAACCGCCTGCTCCCCGGGGCCCTTCCCAGTGACCCCCATGGCCAAGCCTCGTTTGCCAGCACCAGGGGCTGCAGCAAGAGCCCCCAGCTCTGGCCCCAGTGCCAGGGCCCCTCAGCAACGCCCCAAGGCCTGGTCCCCCAGGAAGGGCACCCGGGGCTCCCGAGAGGCCCTGCCCCTCTCCGTGGCCTGGGCTGACCACAGTTCCTCTGCCAGGAGCGCGTTCCCGTGCCATGTGCCTGCCCCAGCGCAGTGCCACTGCCGTCCCGGTGCTACCCTGGTTGGGACAGGCGGAGACAGCGCCCAGGACACACGGACACAGAGACTCCGCCCAGGACACATGGACAGCGCCCAGGACACACGGACACAGAGACTCTGCCCAGGACACACGGACAGCGCCCAGGACACACGGACACAGAGACTCTGCCCAGGACACACGGACACAGAGACTCCGCCCAGGACACACGGACAGCGCCCAGGACACACGGACACAGAGACTCTGCCCAGGACACACGGACAGCGCCCAGGACACACGGACACAGAGACTCCGCCCAGGACACACGGACACAGAGACTCTGCCCAGGACACACAGACAGCGCCCAGGACACACGGACACAGAGACTCCGCCCAGGACACACGGACACAGAGACTCCGCCCAGGACACACAGACACAGAGACTCCGCCCAGGACACACGGACACAGAGACTCCGCCCAGGACACACGGACACAGAGACTCTGTCCAGGACACACGGACAGCGCCCAGGACACACGGACACAGAGACTCTGTCCAGGACACACGGACAGCGCCCAGGACACACGGACACAGAGACTCTGCCCAGGACACACGGACACAGAGACTCTGTCCAGGACACACGGACAGCGCCCAGGACACACGGACAGTGCCCAGGACACACGGACACAGAGACTCCGCCCAGGACAAACAGAAGCCTTGCAAGCCCAGCCTTCGCCTGCTCTGCCATGCCGACCTCCTCCTCCAGGAAGCCCCCTGAGTGTCCACCAGCACAGCCCTGAGCGCTCAGCTGTGTCCCCACCAGCCTGGGGTGGGGTCGTGAAGCGAGGAGGGGTCCGGGGTGGAGGGAGAGATTTGTGCGTTTTTCCCAACACCGTCACCACGTCTCAGACAGGGCCTGGGCCACAGCAGGTGCATGGTAACCGCTGGCCGCACACAGATGACCGACTGCCCACCACACACAGCAGGCGCTCTGTCACGTGCTCTGCCCGTCATGGGGCCGCGGGGATGCCAGGCTGCCGCTAAGGTGCCCCCGTCCCATGTCAGTGTCTGGGTTCAGTGCCGCCGGCGGCCGCCGACCCCAGCTCCCCGCTCTGCGCACCCTGGCAGGCGGCGCCCCCCGGCCCCTGGCTTCCGCAGCCCCCCTCCGCCCACCGCCGGAGCCCTGAGCCGGCAGCTGGTACTCCATGGAAACCACAGGCCCCGCCCCCTCCCGCACCATCCCGCCCCTGCCCCCGACCGGTCCCCAGGCACAACCTCGATTTAAGACAAATATTGTCATTAACATGCAAATGCCAATGCCATTACCATCGCAGGGGCGCAGGGCGAGTGCCCCTGTGTCCAGCGCCGCCGGCTGGCCGGGCAGCCCAGGCACCCAGGGCCCCTGGCAGGGCCATCCCCGGCGGGGGGGGGGGTCCTGGGCTCAGCCTGGGTGGCGGGGGCAGCCCTCTCTCTGCTCTCTCGCTCCACCTCTCTGTGCCTCCACCTCCATCTCTTAAAAGCAGGCGCCCAGGCCCGGCCCTCCCAGGCCAGCGCCACGGTCTCCTCTCCCCGGACCTCAGCCCCGGCCACCCTCCCCTCCCCAGCACCAGCTCTGGGGGCTGTCCCCGGGGCCGGAGGCCTTGTCCCACCGCGTCTGGCCACACAGACACTCTGCCTCCTCTGGCCTGGGAGGGGACTCACTCCACCCCTCTGGGCCTCGGTCCCCCCCAAAATGTGCCCGGGCTGTGAGGCCCACCTCGGAGGAGGGATTAACAGCCCCCCCCCCCGCAGAGTGGAAACTGAGGCTGGAAGACCCTCTTGGCACTGGGCTGGTCTCCCTGCGTACGGCTCCAGCGGGCCTCCCCCCCAGCCCCCAGCACCCAGGGCCCTGGGACTATCTGCCACCCACAGGCCCACCCCGTGAGCCCTGCCGCCCAGGGGCCCCCCAGACAGGACGGCGAGCCAGAGGTGCCCGGGCTCCCTCGCCCCCCCACTCATTAACCCCCCACACACTTTGGCCAAAGCCCAGAGAGAGCAGGCACTGGCCAGATGTGGCACAGCTGAGCCCCCATCGCGGGCGCACCCCCAGCCCAGCGCCTCGGCTGGGAACCCCTGCCCCACGGGGCTGAGGCGCTGGGCCAGTTTTGACAGGCAGAGAAGGGGCCCCCAGCCCCTGGACCCCCGGCTATGGCGGCCACGCTGCCCCTCCCCTCCACCCCCAAGGCACCGCGGGAGGTGCTCTGGCACAGAGGGGAAACCGAGGCCCAGCCCCCCGCCCGCCACTCGGCCCCCGGAAAACAAGGCTCCCCGGCCTGGGATGGGGGAGGGGTACGCAGGAGAGGGACCCTGAGGCCTCGGCGCCTCCCCCGCGCCCACCGGAATCCCTTCTAGAAAGCCCCACAGGAGCGGCCCAGTTGGGATTGTCGGTTTTGGGTTTTTTTTGGGGGGGAAATGATCGCTTTCAAAAGAGCTGGGGGATGGGAGGGCCGCCCCCTCCCCAAGCTCTCATTCATTCATCCACTCATTCATTCTCCCTGTGTGTGCCGGCCGGGGCTTGGGGAGACTCGGACCAGCTGGGTCCGAAATAGGTCAGGGCCCTGGGCCACCTCCCGCCGCCCCCGCCCCCGCGCCGCCCGAATTCAGACACCGCCGGGCGCAGGGGCAGGGCAACCCCCCCCCCTCCGCGTGCCATCAAAGAATCAGGTGCGAGGGAGGCGCCCCCGCCCCCGCCCCTGGCCGGCGACGAGGCGGGCGTTCCAGCCTCATTGTCTCGGCCGGCCCGGGGCTCGCACCGGCCAGGTTCAACTTGGAAGGTGGCTGCGCGCAGGGGGGGCGGTGGAGGCGGAGGCCTGCACCCGAGCTGGTCCCGGCGGGGGGGCGGCAGCCCAGGCCCGGCCGTGCAACCCCCCCCCCCGCCCCCAGCCCCCAGCCCCTTCGGCCTTTGTCGTTACCGCTCAGCGCCAGGCCCGGGGCATCCGCGTCCCGCGCGCCCGCCCGCAAACCACAAAAGCGCTGGAGACCGGCGGCGCCAACTTCCCCGACGGGCCCGGGGTGGCCGGGGGCAGGAGACGGCGCGCGAGGGAGGGTGCGGGTCTGGGGGAACGGGAGGCGGCGCGAGGCGGGAGCGAGCGGCCGGGAGGCGGGAGCGAGCGGGAGGGGCGCCCCCGGCGCGGAGCGGGGAGGGGCGGGCGCCCACCTTTGTGCATGCCGGTGTAGGGGTCCTTGAGCACCGTCAGCTCGTAGATGCGGCCGAACTGCTCGAAGAGCGGCTTCAGGTCCTGCTCGTCCAGGTCGCGCGGGATCTGCCCCACGAACAGCTTGATGGCGTCGTGGTCCTTGGCGCCGTCGGACTGGCCGCCGGGGGGCTCGGGCCCGCTGCTGCCCACGGGCGACGGCCGCGGCTGCAGGAGCTGCTGCTGCTGCCGGCGCGCCTCGCTCTCCGTCAGGCGGGCCATGGCGGGCGCGGGACCGAGCGGGCGGCGGCGGACTCGCAGCTGGAGCGGCCGACGCGCCCCGCGCCCCCCGCCCGCCGCCGCCCGCCGCCGCCGCCGCCGCCGCCACCGCCGCCAGGACCACAAAGGCGGCTCCGCAGCGGCCCCTGGCGGCCGCCCGCGCGCGCACCTGCGGGGCGCGCATCCCCGGGGCGCGCACCCCCGAGCCCGGCGCAGGCGCGGGGCCCGAGCGAGGATGGGGCGGGACACCTGCTCCCCGCCCCGGGAACCCGAGCAGGCGGCACAGCAGGCGGCTCGCAGCTGCCCCGGGCACGGGGAAGGGGTGCACGGCCCCGCGCGGGTGTCCTGCGCGTGGGTCCTGATTTATGGGAGGCACGGATGTAGCGCTCCCGGCCTCCGGGTTCCCTCCCCAGATGCCTGCGGCAGCCGCGGCTGGGCTGGGGGCTCCATCCGGGTCTCCCCCGCGGGTGCAGGGCCCTGGCACTTGAGCCCGCCAGGGTGCCCATCCGCTGAGAGCTGGAGACGGGACTCAGACCCAGGCGCTCCGGCGCGGGCCGCGCGCCTCTCCTCGCCCAGCGCCGCCCTGGGCTCGTCAGCGGGAACCAGCGCCCTGCCCGGCCCCCTGCGCGGCTCCCCGGCTGTCACACAGCCAACCAGACCGCAGCACGTGTGCCCGCCGGGCCGCGACTCGAAGCCAGGCTTCCCCTCCAGCGCGCACCTGCCGATCGCAGGGCGCCCGCGCATCACGGTGGAAGCCACCGCGTTCAGTGGCGACCGAGGGCGGCCGCCTGGCGCCAGCTCGGCCTGGGCCCTGCCCGCTCCCCGCTGGGACCCCGGGCCGGCCGAGGCTCGGAGCACACGGGGTCGCGCTGGCCCCACAGCCCCGGCCCAAGGCCGCCGGCCACACCCACACCCCAGCGCCCTGCTGAGCGCCCTGAAGGCAGCAGGGGTGGCTGGGCCCGGCCGCCCCGGAGCCCCTGCCCGGCTCGGGGGGGCGAACCAGCGCACGGAGGACCCCACCCCCGTCCACAGACAATAAATGCGTATTTCCGTAAAGCATGCAGCGGTGCGGGGCCAGGCAAGGTCTGCGCGGCCCCGGCTCCCCGGGGGCTCCCCCACCCCACCCCGGGAACAACCCGCCGCCCCCCACGCCTGCCACGCGCAGCGGGGGGGGGGTCTTACCTCCGGCCCGGTCCCGCCCCAGAGTCACAGCGAGCATCGGGGGCCTCCGCACGTGGCCCGGGACCGCCCTCAGCACGTGGAGTGCGCTGTAACGGATGCATTTTTTTTTAACAATTTTTTTTATTTGAAAGAGGGGGGGCTCTCCCATCCGCTGGGTCCCCAAATGGCGTCGACAGCCAGGACTGGGCCGGGTCGAAGCCAGGAGGCAGGTGCTGCATCCGGGTCTCCCACGGGGGTGGGTGCACGGGCCGGACGCTTGTCCATCATTGCGGGCTCACTGCGCATGCTCAGGGAGCTGGCCGGGAAGTGGCGCAGCCGGGACTCGAACCTCAGCCCCGAGATGGATGGACTTTTAGGTGTTTATTTGTAAGGCCCATCCGCCGGGTCACCTCAGATGGCTGCAGTGGCTGGGGGCTGAGCCAGGGGCCAGGGGCTCCATCCGGGTCTCCACCCAGGGTGCGCATGCGTGGGACCCGCGGCGCTCCGCCGTGGGCCACAGCTGCCCAGCCCCGGCCTGGTTTTGCGGGGCGGCCTCGTGGGTCGCCTGCCAAGCCGCGCACAGAGCCGGGCTGCGCGTGCCTCTGGGTCCCCTGGTGCGTATGTGCCTGCACAGGGACCCCCGCGTGTTCATCACCAGCGTAGAGAAGCACCCAGGCCCCCGCCTGCCCGTGGGGGGATGTCTGGTCCACCCTCTGGCCGCCTGGTCGCATGTCAGGTTCGGGAGCGGCCCGCGGGCGGATCCGGGCAGGCCAGGCCCACCCCTCCCCGTCACACAGCCCTCCTGGCCCCCGGCCCGGCCGACGCCCCTGCAGCCCCTGCACACCGGTGCCGGCCTGCCCCAGGGCCTTTGCACCGGCTGCGGGAACCTCTGTCCCCATACCCACGTGACTCTGGCCCTGTCACCCCCGACTTCCTCAGATGCCCCGGCCGTGACACCCCCCGCCCCACGTGGGCGCCGAGAGCCTGGGCCCTGCACCGCGGGGGCCCGGAGGGAGCTGCCTGAGCTGTCGTGGAGTGAACCAGCAGACCAAAGCTCGCTAGCTCGCAAATAAATATTTTTAAAAACTGCATGGTAGCAGGGAGGGAGAGGGAGAGAGAAGGAAGGAGAGAGCGAGCCAGCGAGTGGGGAAGAGCCAGGCTGCCTCCACGCACCCCCTCATGCCCCCAGTGGAAGCCGACGGGTCCCGCGCGTGGGTGCTGGGGCCCAAGCACTCGGCCGCTGCTGCTGTCCCCCGCCATGGCAAGGAGCTGGACGAGCAGCCGGGACTGAACCGGCGCCCACGCGGGATCCCAGCGTCCGGCCGTGGGCCTCGTGGCGGCGGGGGCAGACTCCTCCCACCCCAGGGTGGCGCCGCGGCCCGGAGCCGAGCACAACCCCGCACACAGCAGCCCTGAGAGCTGCTGGAACCCACGGTGGCGTGAAAGCAACCTAAGACGCACGTGCGTGGTCCCTGGGGACAAGGACAGGCTGGGGGCCGCGGAGCCGGGACTCGCATAGAGGGTGGGGCTGCACAGCCGGCCCATGCGTGTAGAAGGCGGGGCTTCTGGCGATAGCCACAGCTCTACCGCCCTCCAGCTGGTACAAGTGTTCACCTGCATTGCCCCCAGGAGTCTTGTGTTCGAGTCCCGGCTCTGGCTCCCTGACCCCACTCCCTGCTGCTGCTCTCTATGGGAGGCAACACCTGGGCCCTGCACCCACGTGGGAGGCCCGGTTGGAGCCCCTGGCCCTGGCTGCAGGCACTGGGAGCGACCCCGCAGACAGGCACGCTGTCTCCCAAATTTATTTTTTAATATTTATTTATTTGAAAAAGTTACAGGGGGCGGGGGGGACATACAGAGAGAGAGAGAGAGAGAGAGAGAGAGAGAGAGGTCTTCCATCCGATGCTTCACTCCGCAAATGGCCGCCATGGCCAGAGCTGAGCTGATCCAGAGCCAGGAGCTCCATCCGGGTCTCCCACGCAGGTGCAGGGGCCCCAGCACTTGGGCCATCGTCCACTGCCCTCCCAGGCCAGAGCAGGGAGCTGGGTCAGAAGTGGGACAGCCGGGGACTCGAACCGGTGTCCATGTGCGATGCGGGCGCTGCAGGCCGGGGCTGTAACCAGCTGCCCACGCGGGGTCAGTGTGCCGGGACACGTGGGCTTTCCCGGAGACGCGGGCAGCGCTGCCTGAGGCTGTTGGGGACCAGGCCGGGCGCCGACCTCCCTCCAAGGACGCTGGTCAGACCAGCCCCCGGCTTGCCCCAACCCTGGCGCCGGCCCGTCCAGGGAGGAGCTGACACCCACCCGGCTCCGCACGCGCCACGCCACACGCAGGGCTAGTCTGGCCTCCCGGCCGCCACGCAGCAACCCGTGGCCGGGGACGCGTGGACCTGGCTGTGGCTGCAGGGCCCGGGGAGGGGGGGGGGCCGCACCGCCCCTCGCAGTCCCGGGGGAGGTGCCAGACCGGACCCCGCCCCCTACAGGGCAACCTGCCACGTGACTCCGCCCACCCTATGACTAGGAGAAATGGTGGGGCAAAGACCCCGTGTGGGAGACTCTGGGGAGCCCCTGCCATCTCCGGTTTCCTTATAGGCAAACAGCTTCGAGATGGGAGCCACCCCCACCCCACCCGCACCCCGCCCCGGGCAGCGCGCACACCAGCCTGGAGCCCACTGTAACCGCTCTTTGGGGGACCCGGCCCCGGGGTGGTGGGGGGGACCCGGCCCCGACGCCGCCTGCGGCAGCCATGAGGACACTGCGAGCCCACTCCGGCCCCAGCCCTCCCGCCCACGGCCCTCCATGGCTCTCACCTCCCTCGGGGCGAAGCCAGGTCCCACCGGGGCTGCAGGGGCCGCCCAGTCAGTCCCCTCGAGCGCTGTCCCTTCCACACCCCAGGCTCCGTCCTGCCCCACGGCCCTCCCCTCCGGCCCGGGGTCCGAGACGCCCCCTCCCGCTGGACCTGGGCAGGCCAGGCAGCTCCCCCAGCCCCCCCCAGGAATCTGCCTCTGGCTCCGAGCCCATTCCCGGGCAGGCGGCCCACGCCACCCCCGTCCTCCTTCGGTCCTGCACGGGGCCGGGGCCCGGTCCCCGCCCCGCCCCACGCCCGCCCCCCCCAGGCAGCGGCTCGGTCAATATGGCTTTATTTTCTCGGCGGGCGGGCAGCGGCGCCCCACACGGCCAGCGCTCCACCTGCGGTCAGGCCCGCGGAGGGCCGGGGGGAGGGGGAGGAGGCGGGGCCTGGGGAGGGGCCCTCGGGGGCCTGGGGCTCAGCCTGGCCGCCCCGCCCCTCCCCCCTCACGGGCTCTATTGCTATGGAATCCACACGTGGGGTCTCCCTGAGGTCTGCGCCCCGCCCCCGCCCCCACAGGGGCCTGGGGTGTCGGGTTGAGGTCGGGGCTCCCCAGGGCCCAGACCTCCCTCCTCCTCTCCAGCAGCCCCCCCATGCACCCCCTTCCCAGCGGCTCCGGGCCAGGGAGCATGCGCGGGGCGGGGAGGGGCGGGCAGGTGGGGGCGGGGCGGGCTGGGCCGGGGTCCCAGGGCCAGGGGCTCGTCCGCGGCCCCATCCAGCCTGCGGCCTGGCCCCCGGCCCTGCGCTGCGCAGCGAGGTCCGAGCAGGGCGGCGGCGGCGCGGTCACTGCGCCTTGGCCTTGACGAGGAGCCGCTGCACCCACTTGTACAGGAGGTCGAAGTGCTGGGGGGGGCGGGGCGTGAGGCCGCGGCCCTGGGCGCCCCCCCCCGCCCCCAGCCCCCCGCGGCCGCGGCAGCGCTCACCTGCACTGCGGCGTAGGCCACGGCCCCAGGTAGGCGCTGATGCACAGGGCCAGCAGGAGGTCGAAGATGGCGGGCTTCACCCTGGGCGGGGCGGGGGCAGGGGGCGGGCAAGGTCAGGCGGGGCGGGGGCGGGGGGCAGGGGCCGGGCCGGCAGGGGCAGGGGGCAGCCAAGGTCAGGCCGGGCGGGGGCGGGGCGGGGGGCAGGGGGCGGTCAGGCCGGGCGTGGCAGGGCCGGACCGGGGGGCACCCACCTGTAGGCGTTCATCACCTGCTTCAGCTGGTCGTAGAACACGAACTCGGGGTCCCTGTGGGCGGCAGGCTCAGCGGGGGGGCATCGGGGGACTCCCAGCCGCCCCCCACCCTGGGGCAGTGAGGCGGGGGGAGGGGACAGGACAGCCAAGCGCTCCCCCGCCTCACCGCTTGTCGGCCTTGACGTGGTGCTGCCGCACGTCCTTCAGGTAGCGGCCCAGGTAGTGGCCCAGCGTGCTGAGGAACGTGCTGTCCTTGTCCAGCAGCTGCGCGGCCCGCGGCTGGCTCGTCAGCCAGTCCATCACCGAGTCCAGCTGCTCGCGCTGCACCTGCTGGGGGGCGCGGTCAGGCCCGGCCCCGCCCTCCCCGCCCCCCGCCCCCCCGGCCCCGCCCTCACCATCTGCTCCGTGAACACAGGCATGTCGGGCGGTGTCCCCTGCGGAGAGAGCACAGCGCTGGAGGTGGGGCGGGCCGGGGGCGGGGCCGGCCGGGGGCGGGGCCAGACGCGCAGAGGGGGTGGGCGGCTGGGGTCAGCGGCTGGAGGCGGGCCGGCCGGAGGCGGGGCCGGCCGGGCGGGGCCAGACGCGCAGAGGGGGTGGGCGGCTGGGGTCAGCGGCCGGGCGCTCACCTTCTCAGTCAGGTTGTAGATGACCCGGGTCAGGGCCTCCGCCACGATCCTCGTGTTGCGGGTCAGAGTCCTGGAGTCCACGCGGGACCTGCAGGGCGGGGCCCCGGGAAGCGCGCGAGTGGGAGGGGGCCCCGAGGGCAGAGGCCAAGGTCCGGCCGCCCCGCCCCCCTGCACAGGTGCACCCAGGAAAGAGGGAGCGGGCACTGCGGGCCCTGGCAGAGACTCCTGCCCTTGACTCTCGGCTCCAAGGCCACCTCCTCAGGAAGCCCTCCGGAGGAAGGTGAGCCAGAGCAGGTCCCGCCCGGGGTGGGAGAGCTTCCAGGCCGCGGCCAGCCCTGTGCAAAGCCCTCCCAGCCAGCGGGAGGGGGGTGGGGCGGGGTCTCCTGGGGGCCGAGGTCTGGCCCTCCGCGGGAGGGGCGGGCCTCACCGAACGTCCAGGATGCTGCTAGCGCTGGCCGTCGCGGTGGCTCTCCAGGTGGGACAGGGTGAAGGCCGGCAGGCGGCGGGATGGCGAAGCGCTCGTGCTCCCAGGCCAGCACGTCGTCGGCCAGGTTGATCTTCTTGTGCACCATGGAGAAGCGCACCTCGGGGAACTGGTGTGCGGCCACCTGCGGGCGGCGGGCGGCGGTCAGGGCCGGGCGGAGCCGCCCAGAGCCCCGTGTGTGGGCGGGGCCATCCCGGAGCCCCTTCCCAGGCGCAGTGGGTGGAGCCGCCCGCCCCGCCCCCGCAGTGGGCAGAGCCCCCCGCACCCACCGCCGCCAGCTCCCGCAGGAAGGCGTGCTGTAGCGTCCCCCTCGCGCGGGGCGGCTTGGACACGTGCAGGTGCAGGCTGCTGCCGCGGCCCACGCTGTCCAGGCACAGCACGAAGGCCACGTTGTCCTGCAGCAGGCTGGAGTCTGCGGGGGGGCGGCGCTCAGGGGCGGGGCCAGCGGCAGCCCCGCCCCCGCCCCCACCCGGCCCCGCCCGCACCTGTGTGGTCCAGGTTGTCCTCCAGCCAGCGCTTGGTGCCCTGGTAGTTAAACTTCCCGCCGCCGGAGGCGAAGAACAGGAGGTTGTACCTGGGGGGGGGCGAGTGTGGGCGGGAGGGGCGGGAGGCGGGCCCAGCTCAGCCCCGCCCCGGGTGCAGGCCGCCCCCGCCCACTCACGCAGCGTGCGTGCGCTTGTAGGTGTAGAGGCGGGAGAAGAGGCGCGCGAGCTCCAGCAGCACCGAGACGCCGCTCCCGTTGGAGTCCGCGCCGAGCGACAGCCACTGCGGCGGAGGACGGGGGCGGTCACCCCGCGCCCCGCTCGTCTCCGGCCGCCTCCAAGCGGGGCCCCCCGCGACCCCCAGCAGTCTAGGGGGGCCCCACAGGAAGTGGCTGTGGCCGCCGGGAAAGGGTGCCTAGAATGTTCTGGGACGGGAGTGGCCGCCCCCGCGGTTGGAGACCTTGGGGCAGGGGCTGGGGGGACGTGGGGACCTGGGCGCGGGCGGGGACACAGCTGGCTCCCGGCGGGGGGCGCTGCGGGGCAGCACCCGCTCAGGGCAGGCGGCTCGGGCTCCCTGGTGGGCCCGGCCCCGACCCACGGGGTTCCACAGACTGGGGAGAAGGTTCCGGAGGCTCTGCTGTGGGCACCGCACGGGGGCCTCCCCGGGGGCGGGACCCAGGTGGGGGCGGGGGGTGCACGCACGGGGGCCACTCCGAAGGCGTCGTAGTGCGCCACGATGACGATGGTCGGGAGGTCCTCGCCGCCCCAGCCCGGTCAGCCGGCCCTGGGGGAGGGGCGGTCAGCACGGGGCGGGGCACCCGGGAGGCCCCGCCCTCCTGCAGCCCCAGGCCCGCTCCACGTGGCTGGGGCCCCGGCACAGGGGGGCGGGGGCTGCCCGCGCCTCGCCCTCCCCCACGCACAGCCACTGCCGCGGGCCCGCCCGCCCCCTCCCACGGGAACGACCCAGAAGCTTCGCGAACCGAAGGCCGGAGGCCAGAGACCCCCGGGGCCCGCCCGCACGTCCCCGGCCCACGCCTGAGTCGCCGGGGGCCCTCCGTGGACGACGCCGACGGCTCTAACCCGGGCCCGACGGCTCTAACCCGGGCCCGGGCCTCAGCCTGGCCGCCCCCGGCCCCGCCCCGGCCCCGCGCCCACCTCCACGCTGGTGATGAGCCAGTCGCTCAGCGCCTTGCTCTGCAGCCCGCTCGTCACCATCTGGAAGCCGTTGGCCGTGGCCGTGTGCAGCAGCACTGCGGGGAGCCAGCGCGGTCACCCCGAGACGCGCCCTCCTCTCGGAACAGCCCACCCCCGCGGCCTCCCCCGCCCGCGGCCCCCCCTGGAGGCCGGGGTCCCCCACCTTCGGCGGCGGAGGCGGCGCCCTGAGAGGCGGAGGCGGCCTGGGTCTGCTCGTAGATGGACAGCAGCGCCTCGTCCTCCACGGCGAAGTACACGGGCACCGGGGTCTCCAGGGCCAGCATCTCGGGCTCCACCGCCATGAACTGCTGCGGGGACAGGCACGCGCGGCTCGGCCCCGCCCCTTCCCGCCCCACGCCCCGCCCCCCCCCCCCGGCGGGGGCTCACCCGCACCACGTCCTGCGGCACGGCGGCCATGGCGCGCGGCAGGATGATGACCACGGCGCCCGCCGACTGCCGCAGCGCCCGCTGGTAGCGCTCGTTACGAGAAGTCCAGCAGCCGCATGAGCACACAGCGCCGGCTCAGCACGTCCGCGTCCACGGTGCGCGCCTCCGTGTTCAGCACGGCGTTGCGCGTGCCTGCGGGGCAGGCGGGGGGCGGGTGAGCGCCGGGCGACGGCTGGACCCCCCGAAATCGGACGCGGGGCTTCGCGGGGAGCCCTGGCCGTCGCCCCCGCCCGGGGACGGGGCCCAGCCAACGGAGCTTTATCTACAGGGACGCGGGGGGCCGGTGGTGGCTCCTGTTCCGGGGCTCCCAAGCCTGCGCTAAGCCCCCCATGGGCCCTGGAAGTTTCCCAGCGGCCAGGAGCCCGCGAGGCCGGTCTCACCCCCTCCACGGGGCCGCCCGTCCCCCGGGACGCAGCTGCACCTGCCCGGAACACGGCCGTTGATGTCCCTGCGTCAGGCGAGGCCACGGGCAGGCCCGCAGCGCGCACGACTCCCAGGGTCCCCCCACGCTCCCAGCAGAGGCGCCGCACTGCGCCCCGGGACTGCGCCCCGGGCTCCGCTCACCCGGGCTGCACGGCGGCCCCGCCCCCCCAGAGCCCCGGGGACCCTGGCAGGGGCCCAGGCAGCAGCGGGGTGGAGCCCGGGACAAGCGGGGTCAGAGGTCGGAAGAGGGGACCCGCAGGAACGGGGCTCAGGGGCTCCTCTCGTGGGAGGGGGCCCAGCCACACCCCAGGAGCGACCACTGGGGCCGCCTCAGGTCTAAGCCGCGCCTGGCTCCCGGGGCCCAGCCCCAGCGTCCCCCCGCTCCTCCCCGGGGTGGGGGCGATGCGCACACAGCAGGGCCCGAGCAGTGGGGCAGGGGCGCACGTGCGGGACCCCGGGGAGGCCAGGCTGCCAGCACAAAGCGAGCCCTGAGCAGCTGGGCCACGGGAGGCCCTGGCCCCAGTGCCCACGGCCCCGGCCCCGCACGCACCTGTGCCTTCCCAGGCGCGGCGCGCGCGGCCACCCCATCGGCCCTGGGGGCCCGGCCGGCGGACACCCGCCTCCCCTCCCGGGGCCCAGGCCCTGCCCCAGCCCAGGGCGACAGGAACAGAAAGGAAGTTGGGAAAGCGCTGGGGGCGCATGGAGCAGGGGAGATGGGGGGCAGGGGAGAGTGGGGGAGGGGGAGCGGGGGGAGAGGCGGGGGGCCGGGGGGAGCCGACACGGCCGCGCGGAACGTCGGGGCCTCGGTCCCCACCCGTGGAGCTCAGCTCCGCGGCCGCCCCCCACGTCACGGCTGACACGCGTCGCTGGGGCCCTGGGCGCCCACGAGGAGCTCCCGGCAGGGGACGGGGCCACAGACGGCTCCGATGCCCAGGGCAGCGCTGGCCAGCAGGGAACCGGACAGCGACGTGGGCGCCCGGCCAGGCCCTGCGAGGACCCGGGGGCGAGCGGCGGACAGTGCGGAGTCCCGGGTCAGGGCGGGGAGCGGGTTCCCGGGTGGGGGTGTCCCGCGCGGGGGCGGGGTCCCGGGGGTCCCGCGCGGGTGGCGGGGTCCCGGGGCAGGGCCGGTGACCCGGGGGTGTCCAGCGCGGGGCCGGGGGTCCAGCGCGGGGTCCCAGGGGGTCCAGCGCGGAGGCGAGCCGGGGTCCCGGGGCAGGGCGGGCGGGGAGTGGGTTCCCGGGTGGGGGTGTCCCGCGCGGGGGCGCACGCGGGGGCGGGGCCCCCAGGGGGTCCAGCGCGGAGGCGAGCCGGGGTCCCGGGGCAGGGCGGGGAGCAGGTTCGGGGGGGGTGTCCAGCGCAGGGCCGGGGTCCCGGGGGTCCAGCGCGGGGTCCCGGGGCAGGGCGGGGAGCGGGGTCCCGGGGCAGGGCGGGCGGGGTCCCGGGGTCCCGCGCGGGGGCGGCCCCGGCCCGCGGACGCACCGTACGGCTGGCCCTGCAGGTCGTACTGCTGCATGCGGTACACCGTGAACTCGTGTGCGGCGTCGGCGGCGGGCAGCGGCGGCGCCACGAGCAGCAGCACGGCCGGCAGGAAGACGATGAAGCCGAGCGGCAGGCACGACGCCCGCAGCACGTTCTCCAGCACCTCGCCCGCTTCCTCCAGCATCCTGGCGGCGGCCGGCGGCGGACTCACCTCGCACGGGCCGCCCCGGGGTCCTGCGGGCGCCGCGCCGGGCAGCCCGCGCCGGCCCGGGTCCTGCAGGCGCCGCCGCGGGCAGCCCGCGCCGCCGCGCTGCCCCCTGGGAGCGGTAGTCCGCCGGCCGCGCAGAGGCTCCTGGGAGCGGTAGTCCGCCTGCCGCGTAGAGCCGCCTGGGATAGCTGGGCCCGCCGAGGCCCGGAGCAGCCGGCCTGCTCGGCTAACATCGCTGAGTCACTCAACGTACAAACTTGATGAACGCGTGTGACAAGAGAAACGCCTGAAGCCCTGTCAACCCGGGAGCAGGGAGGGGCGAATGTGACCCGGATCCTGGAAGTCGGGAAGCAGGAAGTGGCGGCGCTAGGCCTCCTGGGAGTTGTAGTACGCGGGGGCAAGCACATCGCCTCATGGGAGTTGTAGTCTTGCCGGCAGAAGTTTCTGAGGGGACCCAATGGATTCCAGGGCCGAGACCCGCAGATCTTAAGCTCCACGAAGACAGCGACTCCTGTCTGCTCGTGGCTCCGAGCCGCCCCCGGCCGAGCGCACAGCCTGGCACACGGCGCGCTGGCTATGCAATCTTGGGACGAATGAATGAAAAGAGAATTAAGTAGTGACGGCGGTTCCGGCGCGGCGGGTGCGAAGGGTTGTGGGAGTTGTAGTCCGCGCCCGGCACGCCTGCGCGGTTGGTCCGGCGGGCGGTGGCCGCCAGGCGGCGCTCGAGGTCGCTCTGAGGGCGCGGCGGGAACAGCGCCCGGGCGGCTGCGCGCAGTGCGCAGGCGCCGACGCCCGCGAGCGGCCCCTCCCCTCCCCCCGTTTTCGCGTCGGTCGCGTGGGAGGCTCCGCGCGGGTGGGGCCGCGGTCCGAGGCCGGTGACTTCGTTCGTTCATTCGTTCACCGCTGCGGGGCCCCGCGCATGCGCCTGCGCGGCTGTGTGCCCGCCGGCCCCGTGCGGGACCCGGATGGAGCTCGGGCCGCTGCGGGCACCTGAGGACTGACCAGCGCAGCGCGCTGACCCCTGACCCCCGGCCCCGCACCACACACGCACCGCCTCGGGTGCGGGCGGCTCCGCCCCGGCCGGGAGACGCCAACCAGTGGCCTGACAGCTGCCAATCACGTGACGACCGCCGCGGAGGACCCCGCCCCTCTGCGGGACCCGGATGCGCTGACCCCGCCCTTCTGCCCGCACAGAGCCGGGAGGACGTCACAAGCGGCCCCGCACCCACCCGCGACCTCGTGACGCGGCCACGCACTGGGGGCGCCGCGCGAGGCCGAGGAGCCCGCGGCCCCCACGCGTGTTAGTGACACGCGGCATCGCCCGCAGCCCGCCCCTTGCTGCCCGGGCCCCCGCGACCCCCCCACGCGCGGGGGTCCCCACGGTCAGGCAGAGGTGCCAAGCCAGGACGCCCACCCGCGCGCGGTTCCTGCGTGGGCGGTGCGGGGTCCCTAGGCGCCGCCCCCGACTCCCGGTGCCGCAGCTCAGGCGGGGGGACGGGGACAGAGGCGGGGCCCACGCGTGGGGCCATCGGGAAGCGCCGAGCGCCGCCGTCCACGCAGGGAGGTGGGCGCCGAGTGGAGCCGAGCAGAGCCACGGGAGTCACGCGTGACCCGAAGCGGCCACCCAGGGATCGGCCCGCGTGCCCCTCCACGCATGATGGCTCGGCCACACCCTGGGGAAGAGTCGCGAGTGGGAGTGGGCCCAGCAGGCTCCCAGCGTGATGTCCCTGGGGGTCCCCTCTGCAGGGTGGGGGCTGCTCGCCTCCTGCCCGTCGCCGCGTGGGTCTGACCCGGACCCGAGTGGGGACAGCAGACGCACAATTCCTTTAATCTCAGCCCGCGGGGGCCGCGCGGAGGGGGACGGAATAAATACGGAGGGGGCTTGGGGTCTCGGCTCCACGCGTGGGCTTGGGGTCTCGGCTCCACCGTGGGCGCAGGGTTCCTCCCGGCCGCCAGGGGGCGCCCGCGTCACAGCAGGTTGATCTCGTCCAGGTAGCGCGCGAGCACCGAGTCCCGCACGTCCTTGAAGACCTTGCGGATGTTCTGCGTGTCCGTGGCGCACGTGTAGTGGCTGAAGAGGCGGCGGGAGCGCGGGCCCTTGGCGGCGCCGTCGGGGCCGGCGGCGCAGCCCGCGTACACCCGCGTGTACAGGTCCAGGATGAACCTCTTGGCGGCCTCCGCGTCCTGCTGGGGGCCTGGAGCGGGGCAGAGGGGGCGCGGGAGGCTCAGGACCCCGCGTGGGCTCCGGCCGTCTTGGCTGTGGGCCGCCGCCATGTTTCGGCGGCATGGGCGGTCACGTGACACAGCACTGGCCAATGGGAGCGGCGAGGGCGTGTCACGTGACCCGGGACGGCCCAATCGGGCTCAGCCCTGGGACTCCGGCCTGGGCGGGGCCGGGCGTGCTCACCCTGGAAGCCGGGGAAGTAGGTGGCCAGGTGCGACGTGCGGACCTTGTCCTCCAGGATGTCTGTCTTGTTGAGGAAGAGGATGACCGAGGTGGCCCGGAACCACGGCAGCGCCAGGACGGTGCCGAACAGCGCCAGGCTCTCCTGCATGCGGTTCTGCGGGCACGGGCGGCGGCTGAGGGGGTCTCCCGGGGGGCAGCCGGCCGCGCCGTCCACCCCGGAGGCCGGCCAGCCCGCCCGCTCCCGGCAGCCCCCGCGGCCGCACCTCCTGGCCGTTCTCCTCCAGGCACTGGTCGTACTCGCTCAGCGAGGCCAGGAAGATGAGCGCCGTCACGTCCTCGAAGCAGTGGATCCACTTCTTGCGCTCCGACTTCTGGCCGCCGACGTCCACGATGCTGCGGGGACCCCGCCCCGGGCGCCGCGTCAGGGCTCGGGGACCCCAGCCCCAGCCGGGACCCCTCGGAGGGTCAGAGGAATTCGCGCCGGCTGCTGGGCCCATTTTACGGGTGCAGAAATGGAGGCGGGGGCAGACGGGACTCTCCCAGGGCTGCTGGCTCCCTATCCCGACGGCAGCGGGCAGAGGGGGCTGGGGTGGCCCGGGGTGGGGGGCGACGGCCTGGCGGCTCCTAGAGCCGCAGCCTGGGCCCTGCCCCCACTTCCTGTGCGCGCTCTTGAAAGTGGGGCGCTAGGGGGTGGGGGCGGCAGAGCCCAGCCCCGCGCGTGCCCCAGGGCCTCGGCCCCCTCCCACCCCCACAGCGGGGCCAGGCGGGCCGGGGGCGGCAGACAAGCGGCGTGGCCAGCGAGGGCCCCGGGTCTCCTCGGCGCCTGGTGTCCCCAGAGCCTGCGCTCCACCCAGAAGCCGCCCAGACGCCCGGGAACATTCTCGAGTGTCCCGGGCGGCCTCCCCACAGGCCCCAGCCTCCGGCCCCCTGACCTCAGCCCGTCCAGCCTCCGTCCATCCGCCCGCGCCCACGCAACCCCGACTCTGCCCCTGGGCTGATCACCCAAGAGCCAGCCCCCGGCCCTCCCCGGAAAGACCTGGGGACCCCCGCCCACAGGAGCAGATGTCCACGTCGGGGGGGGACCCCGGCCCGAAGCCGTTTCTCCTCTGTGACCTTGACCTCTGCCCACTTCCGACGGGCAGCTCAGCCCGGCGCCCCGCAGCCCCGCGCCGGCCGCACCCTGCCCCGGCCCCCCCGAAGCCCCAGGCCCGGCCCAGCGCCCCCCCCCCCCCCCGTAGTCCCCAGCCGCCCCGCACACTGCCTCGCAGACCCGCACGCGCGCTCACCGCAGGTGGGTCTTCTGCACGGAGAAGCAGTACTCGTTGATGCCGGTGGTCGGCATGCGGCTGCGCAGCACGTCCTGCGCCGTGGGCACGTAGCCCTCCTCGGCGATGCGCTCCAGGTGCGACAGGTAGCTGCGGAGAGGCGCCCTGAGGACCGGGCGGGCCGCCTGGGGGCCCCTCCCCGCGCCCCCGCCGCCCGGGGACCCCAGACTCACTACACGGCCGAGTCCAGCAGGTGGAACTCGCGCCGCCGCTCGTAGCAGGCCCGGACGCCCGCGTCTCTCCACAGGCTCTGCACGGCCAGGGCATAGCGCGTCTCGAACGTGTTCACCTTGTAGGGTCCTGGCTCATGACCAGGCTGGCGTGGAGCTGGCGGGGAGCGGACGCGCCGTCAGCCGGACCCTGGGCCCCGCAGCCGGACGCGCCTGCCCGCCGTGCGCCACGACCCCGGCAGGGGGCCGCCGTGGGCACCCAGGCGCGGACAGGCCGGGCCCTGTGGCTCCCGGTAGCAGCCTCTGCTCGGTCTGCACGGGTGTTCGCATGTACACGCGTGTATCTGTGTGCATGCTTATGCTGGGGGGGCGCGCTAGGGCCAGGTGTCAATCAGAGATCTAGGGCCCCACGGGCAGTGCCCACGGGTCGTGGTTCTAAGCACGATCCAGCGAGGCGTGTGCGTGCGTGCGTGTGTGTTAAGAGAGAGAGGGTTGACCAGTTGTTTCTTAAATCCACGCAGTGCCTGGGGGAGACAGGGGGCTGCCCTGGTGTCCCCACGTGCTGGGGTCTTGCCAGCCCTGAGGGCGACCTGGACAGGGCCGCCTGTGCGGGCCCCGCTCACCTTGCTCTCCGGCCGGCTGTAGGGGATGTGCAGGCGGTCCATGGCCTCTATGATGGCCTGGACCGAGAGGAAGATGTTCTGGTACACGAGCGGCCGGAAGCCCTTGCGGTCCTCCTCCGAGTAGCCCGCGCCGTGGATGATGCGCATCTGCTTGATGAACGTGCTCTTGCCGCTCTCGCCCGTGCCTGGGGGGCGGTGGGGGGGACAGCGCCACCGCTCAGCGTTGGGGGAGCTGCCCCGGTGGGAGCCGCGCAGGTGCGCACACGCGCCCCCTGGCGGCCGCAGGGAGCACCGACGGGGTGGGGGCCGGGCCCCAGGTGCCCACCGCAGAGGCGGAGGCCGCCAAAGCCGGCTCAGGGTCGCGCGTGCGCTGCCCGCCAGGCCTCCCGCCCGGAAGCTGGCCCTGGGCCGAGCCTCACGACCCCGGGACCCCGGCGCGGGGCTCGGCCAGGGATGGGCAGGGGACGGGGACCCCCTGTGCCTGCCCGGGATGCGGGTGCGGTTACTGGGAGAGGAACTGAGACGAGCAGCAAACGGGAAGGGGCGGCCCGGCTGGAGCACAGAAAGAGGAAATGGGGGGGGGGGGGCCGCAGGAGACGCGGGGGGCACATCTCCCATCGCCCCCCCAAAGTTGCCTCCCGCCCCTAGCCCGGTGTCGGAGGGCAATGCTCGCCCCCCCTCCCCCGGCACGGCAGGACGCGGCACTTGGGCTCCGGTGTTTGTGCGGGGTCCAGGGCCCCGCGTGGGACGCCCCCGTCCAAGGCAAGGGCGCCCGGCTCCACCGCGGGCCCCCGCAGCTCCCTGCGCATGCGCACCCTGGGAGAGGGCAGACGACAGCTGGGGTACCTGTGCACCTGCCACTCGTGGGATACCCAGAGGGAGCTCCTGGCCCCAGCTCCGGCTGGCCCAGCCCTGGCTGTGGCGAGCATCTGGGGGCAGTGAACCAGTAGATAGCTCTGTGGACGTCTGTATCTCCATGTCTCTCTTCGAGAGAAATAAAATTTTATTTATTTATAAGTTGCAGTTACAGAGAAAGAGGAAGACACAGAGAGCGAGGTCTTCCGTCTGCCGGTTCACTCTCCGAATGGCCACAGCAGCCGGGGCTGGGCCAAGCCGGGAGCCAGGAGCTCCATCTGGGTCTCCCACGCAGTGCAGGGGCCCGAACACCTGGTGCCTGTCCCCTACCCATCATCTGTCACCTGTCACCCATCACCCGTATCAATCATTCTAACCCGTCATCTTCGGATCTTCCCCCCATCCCGTACTTGCTACCTATCGCGGTCATGGTTTATCGGTCGTCTGTTACTACTGCCTGCTCCGTGTCCACCGGTCTCCCATCTGTCCGTCCGAGCCGCCTGTCTGTCATCCACGTGACAGGCGGCCTGGCGGGCCCAGCCGTGTGCGGGGCTGGGGGGTCTGCCTCGCGCACGCGCAGCCGGGACGCGCCACTGTCCCGGTGGGGTGCAGGTGCGCAGTCTCAGGGTTGGGACTGACCCCCAGGCTGCAGAGCGGGGCCCGTGCACGCAGCCTGGAGTGGGCGCCCACGCGGGGAGGGGCGGGGCCGCCGGGGCTGTCCTGCGGGGTCTAAGAATGTTCCAGATAAGAGGTCTCCGCAGGGATCAAAGCCGAGGGCAGCACGTGTCCGCCCCGACGCTGCCCAGCCGCGCTGGCGGGCGGGACGCGCGTGGGGCCCCCCGCGGGCAGGGAGGCTGACGGCGGCGCGGGAACCCCGAGAGCAGCGCGGGGTTCTCTGCACACTGCGCACCCTTGCGTTGCGGGTGGGGGGGGGCTGGCTTGATTGACGGGAGCCCCGCTTGTGACCGGTGCCCGAGTCCCGCCCCCTGCAGTAACCGGTGGCTTCACCCCTCCCGCCCCCGCCCCCGCTCCCTCTGGCCCCTTGCACAGGGTCAGAGCGGCGGGTGACCCGCTGGGCACCGCACAGTGCTGGGAGCACCGCGGGGTGGGGTGGGGCCCTGCAGTGACCGGGCCCAGGGCTCTGGGGTGGCGGGGGAGACCCTGTGGCCAGCGGGAAGCCTCGGCTGTCCCCCAGGGCCAGGACTCCCCAGGGACCCCAGCGGGCCCGGCCTGGGGGCGGGCGGGGGCCGCCGCACCTGCCACGCGGCCCGCACGGGAAGCGGCCGCTTCCTCCCGGGAGGGGGGGGGGCGGAAGGGAAGCGGGAGCAGCCGGGCCAGGCCCCGGGCACAGGGCCTCTGCGGACCCAGGCGCGAATCCTGGCCGTGGGAGGAGCCTGGGCAAGGCCCGCCCCTGCCTCAGTTTCCCAGCCGTGCCAAGAGCTGGCGCCCTGGTCAAAAGTTATCAAAGGTGTTGGAAAGGCGGAGTTAGCGCGGCTTCAACAGCCGGGGCTGGGCCGGGCTGAAGCCGGGAGCCGGGAGCTCCCTCGGGGTCTCCCACGCGGGTGCAGGGGCCCGGCCCTTGGGCCCTCCCCGCGCCTCCCCAGGCTGTCAGCAGGGAGCGGGGTGGGCCCGGAGCAGCGCTCCGGCCTGGGATGCGGGCGTCGAGCGCGGCCTTAGCCCCCTGCGCCAGGCGAGCGCGCGCCCCCCGCCGGCTCCTCCCGCCCCCCGTGCCGTCCCCAAGGGGAAAAAAACAACTTCTGGATTCAATTCCCGTTTTCGGGATGGGGGGAGGCAGCGGTCAGCACGGGGAGGGGGCGCGCCGCACCCGCACCCCTCCTCCGCGGGGGCTTCCTGAAGCGGGGCCAGGGTCCCGCTCGATCGCTCGTTCGTTCACGAAGCACTTGGTGAGCACCGGCTGCGGCCAGGTCACCGCACACCCTCGCGCACGTGCGCCGGGGACACGGCCACTGGCTGCGAGCAGAGGAAAGCCAAGGAGGCGGCTGGGGGTCTGCGGGCGGCCGGGTGGCCGGGGAAGGCTCCCGGGGGAGGCAACACCAGGGCGGAACCAGCACGGAGCCAAGGCAGCCAGGCCTGTGGTGACGGATAGTGCGCGATGGGGCCGGCAGGTGCAAAGGCCCTGGGGCTGGGGGGGGGGTGCACGCACTCTGCTGACAACCCTCGCGTGGGGAGGGAACACACGAGCGGCCCACACGAGGCAGGGAGGGGAGGTCGCCGCGAGCCCAGACAGCGCCAGGCTTCCTGCAGGACAGACACCTCCCCAGAACGCACAACGACAGAACGCGCTCCGGAGGTACCCAGGGGCCAGACGCCGGCACCCACACCAGAGGGCCTCGCAGTCCCTGCCAACGCACCCTGGGCCCCTGCAGCCGCGTGGGAGACCCGGATGGAGCCTCGGCCCGGCCCGGCCCCCGCTGCTGTGAGCATTTGGGGCGTGAACCAGCAGGAAGGGGATCCGGGCCTTGAATAAGCATTTTCTAAAGATGGCCCTCACAGCTGTGCATCCAGGCGTCAGAGCGCTGACCGCGCCACCGGGGGCGCCGGGGAGGCAGCAGGAGGCCCCGGGTCCGGCAGAGCTTGGAGTAAACACACACGCACACACACGTGTGTTTATTTGAAAGGCAGAGTTACAGAGCGAGGGGGAGGGGGAGGGGAGGGGAGGGGGAGAGGGAGGAGAGGGAGGGAGGGAGAGGGAGAGAGGGAGGGAGGAGAGGGAGGGAGAGAAGGAGAGAGAGGGAGGGAGAGAGAGGGAGAGAGGGAGAGAGAGAGGGAGGGGGAGAGAGAGGGAGAGAGAAAGAGAGAGTGAGAGAGAGGGAGAGGGAGGGAGAGGGAGGGAGAGTGAGAGGGAGGGAGAGGGGGGAGAGAGAGGGAGAGGGAGAGAGAGAAGGAGGGGAGGGATAGGTGAGAGCGAGCGCTCGTCCATCCGCTGGGTCACTCCCCAGACGTCCCCAGCAGCAGGGCTGGGCCAGCGGCTCCATCGGGGTCCCCACGTGGGAGGCGGGGCCCGGCCCTGGGGCCTCCCCGGCTGGCTAGCGGAGCTGGATCCGAAGCCGAGCAGCCGCGAGCTGCGCCACCGCACCGCCCTGCACCCATCTACCTCCCGGGAAATGAGATGGGAGAGCAGTTCTCCGTCCAAGCTCAGAATGGACCAGACCCTGACCCTGACCCTGACCCTGACCCTGACCCTGACCCTGACCCTGACCCTCAGAGGGGAGGGGAGGCAACAGGCGGCGACAGGCGGGCGGCTGTCACTCAGGGTGCAACCTGGGCCCCCCTCTTTCCTCCCTGCCCCCCTCGGGCGCAGGGCAGGCACGGGAGCCGGGACGCCCCATCCAGCACCCCCAGAGTGAGCCCAGGGAGGCCACAGCAGGGAAGGAGACCGGGGATGCGCAGAGACGGGGCGGGCGCGCGGCGCAGTGCGGACGGTGGCACCTGGGACCCGCACGCCCCCGCCGCAGCTCCCTGCGCATGCGCACCCTGGGCGCAGCCGTGACGTGTCTGGGCCCCCGCCACCCACGGGTGAGCCCCGGGTGGGACTCCCAACCCTCCCCCTGCGCCCCACACCCCTGCCACACTCCGCAGCTTAGTGCTGTCCCGGCGGCCGCGGGCACTCGGGGGACGGTCACCTCTGGTCTCTGCCTCGCAGGACCCCCGGAAGGTAAAGGGGAGCCCCCTCCTCCCCGACAGGGCTGAGGCCTCCCCCTCCCTTCCCCCTGCTTTGCTGCCGGAAATGAGCGCATTGGCTTGTCCTGCCGCCTCCGGACCGCCCCGGGGCTCCCACCGCGCCCTGAAGGAGTGAATGAGTGGATGAACAAATGATGGATCCCAGCCATCAAGCCCCCCGCCCCGCCGTGGCCGAGCGGAAGTCCTGGGCCCTGGGGGAGCGCGGGGGCGCGCCGGCCCCGCCCCCTCGGCCTGGGCGTGCCGCACCTGAGCTCGGCGCTCAGACAGGTAGGGCGGGCTGGGCCTGCCGGGCAGGCGCCGGGGCCTGGGTCTCAGTCTTCCCACCCGGAGAATGGGCCGGACCGCGGGTCGGAGGGAAGCGGGCACCCCCGGCCCGACCCCGCGCCCCGGCCCCCGGCCCCCGACCCCACGCCCCCGGCCGCACCCCCGGCCCCGGCCCGCACCCCGCCCGGCCCCGCTCACCCAGAAGCAGCAACTTGAGCTCGCCGCGCACCTGCCGCCTGTGCTCCAGGAGCCGTTTGTTGATTTCCTGTCGACGCGAGCGGCCGCCTTCTCATCCTCGCTCAGACACCAGGGGCAGCAGCGCCAGGCCAGGGAGCGGGCCATGGCGGGGGGACCCCCGGCCCCCCGGAGGAGCCGGGCGGCCTGGTTCTGGGGCTCACTCCGGGGGCCCCAGCGTCCCTTCCACTGGCACCAGGCGGGGACGGGTGCGGGGCGGAGCTGGCGAGTCCCGGGCTCCCCGCCCACCCGCGACCTGCCCGGACCCGACCCGACAGGTCCCGGGGGGAGCCAGCGGCAGGCGAGGCGGGGCCCAGGGGGAGCGCAGCGCAGCTGCCAGCGAAGCCCCGGTGCCCGGCCGCGCCTCCTCCTTCCTCATTCTCGGCCGCGGCGGCCGACGTGACCGCGGGGCTGGCCCCTCCTCGCAGCCAACCAGGAGCCGCGAGTCTCTGCTGCCCCGCCTTGTCCCCAGCCTCGTCCCCCTGCACAGATGTGCAAAACTGAGGGCGGAAGGACTGGCCTGCGGCTGCCCAGCGGGGCCGGGCGGCGCCGGGAGCCCCCGCCCCCTTAGGAAGCACCGGCTGTACACCAGGCACCGGGGAGACACACGCAGGGCCCCAAACCACGAAACGCGGCCAGCAGGGACGGACGACAACGCTTGTAAAAGGCACCGCGGCCGCGGCTCACGCACACCCGAGAGCCTGGGTTCGAGTCCAGCACCCTGGGGGGCCGCAGGGAGGGCTCGTGCGCAGGAGCCCCACTGCCCCCACGGGGAGACCCGGATGCAGCTCCTGGCCGTGGTGGGCGTGCAGGGAGTGACCCAGCAGGTGCAGGACCTCGGCCTGGGCCCCTGGACGTGCTGATCCTGTGCGCCCCGCGCCGTCGGGCGCAGGCACCTGTAACTCAGGGGCCCCAAGAACGCTCAGAGGGGGTGGGGGGCCTGACGCGCCCCTCCCCCTCCCCGCCCAGGGGGCCTGCGCGGCCAGGGTGGAGCCCCGCGGCCGGCGCCCTTGTGTGGTTTCGGGTGTTTTTCTCTGCTGATTCGTAACCCGCCAGCAGACGGGGAAGTGGGTCGGGGGCCCCGCGGGTGACCGAGGCCAGCGGGTGCGGCCCTGTTCCCCGCCCAGGCCGGCAGACGGCAGAAAATGTGGCTGCCTTGGGCCGACCACGACCCCGCCCCTGACCCCCGCCCGACCCCGGTCCCCGACCCCAACCTCCGACCCCAGACCCCGCCCTGACCCTGGCCTCCCACCCCGACCCCAACCCCGGTCCCTGACCCCCAGCCCCGCGCCGACTCCAACCCCCACTCCGCCCCTCGACCCCAGCCCCGCGCGCCCTGGCCATCGCACAGCCCCGGCTCTCGCCTCCCACGCAGGGGAGGACTTCACCTCTCCTGGACGGTGGTCGGTGGGGGCCGGCTGCGTGGGAGTGCGGGGTCACCCTGTGACGGCCGGGCCCCGCGCTCCTAGGCAGGGGTCCGCAACAGTTTTGCACCGAGATAAACATCTCTTTAAATTCCATTTTTCATGAACTTAAACATATTTTGGCTTGAAGGGCAGAGAGCAAGCGATGCGAGCGAGAGCGAGCAAGAGCGAGACAAGAGCGCTCTCATCCGCTGGGTCATCCCCAGGTGGCCACAGTGGCCAGGGCTGGGCCGGGCCGGGCCGCAGGAGCCAGGAGCTTCATCCGGGTCTCCCGCGTGCGGGGCCGGCCAGAGGCCTTGGGCCGCGCAGACACAGCCGGGAGTTGGACCCGGTGGGGGAGGGGCTCCGTCCAGCGCTCCGGGCAGGTGCAACTGCTCCACTTCTGGTCCAGCGCCCCGGTCAGCGCCCTGGGGGCAGCAGAGGTCGGGGCTCAGGGCGTCGTGGGACTGAACTGGGACTGGCGATGGCCCCCTCAGGGCTGTGGGATGCGTGCAGCCCGCGGAGGAGCCGGCGCCCGTGGGAGGGCCTGGGTTCGAGGCCCGGCTCCCTGGGAGGCAGTAGGTGCTGGGGCCCCGGACGGAGCTCCGAGTTCTCGGCCCCCAGCGTTGGCTGCTGTGGGCATCCGGGGGGTGAAGCAGAAGTTTTGTTTTTCCCTTGGAAAAGGAAGCTCTGACTCATGCCCAGCGTGGCGCAGCTGAGGGGCCGACACCTGCAGGATCCCTCCTGGGAGCGAGCTCCCTGGGGTGCCCGGATCCCCGAGTCGGGGCGTGGGCCTGGGGACCAGCTTCAGGTGGGGACAGGGAGAAGGTTCTGGAGGCTGTCAGCACGCATCACCACAGTGACCCCAGAGCGCGGCAGCCCTGCCCCTGTGGTCCTCATCACCCTGGGATCTGCCTCTACGGGACCCTCGGGGCTGCTGCCCCCATGCAGGTCCCAGGGCATGGATCCACCCCCTTCGTCCCACAGGCCGCCTCCATACAGCAGGGGGGGTCTCAGCCCAAATTTCCCATCAGCACCCCCGACACCCGGATGGGTCTCCTGACACGGGTCCCGGCAAGCTGCGGCCCCTGACCGCCCGCCCAGCCAAGATCCCAGGCGCTTGCGAAGGGGAACCAGGAGGCCTGGGTTCGGATCCGGCCGCTCAAGGTCGAGGCAGGGTCGGGAGCCAGGAGCACACGCAGAGGCGGCCGTGCTGCGTGCGGGGAGTGCGGTGCCTGCGTTCTGCACGGACACGGCGAATTCCGCAGCGGGCGCTGGGGGTGGCCTGGTGAGGCCCCGGCGGGGCTGCGGCGCCCTCTGGGCCAATCCACCAGGGCCAGACGTGGGCAGGCAGTGCGCAGGGCGCTGGGCGCAGGGTGTGGGGCCTGCGCCGCAGCCTGGGGTCAGCGCAAGGCGCTGCTCGGGCGACACCTGCTGGACACAGGCGGCATAACACCTCCAGCAGCCTCCCCGTCTACACCCGAGGGTCCAGGATCCAAGTCCCCACGCCCCACCTGCCTGGACCAGCTCGGTTTTCACCCCAGTCGCCTAGCGCAGGCCCCTCGCGAGCAGCCGAGCCGCGTGGGCCCCATCCCCTGCCCCGCCCCCTCCGCCCACCCCTTGGCTCGCCCTGCGCCAGCCCCCTCCACCCCGCCACCTTGCAGCCCCCGCCCAGACCCTGCACGGGCCGTGCCCGCCGCCTGCGGCTCCTGGGTCCTTTCCCCCCAGCCCCGCCAGCGCCGCCTCCCCTGGCCGTCTTCACCGCACCCAGCACCGTGCCTGCCCCGCGCTGGCCCCCCAGGGCCTGAGTGGCTGGGAGGGGGCACGGGCCATCAGAACACGTGCGCCTGCCGCGGGGGGGCACGTGACCAGGAGCAGCGGGGTTGGGAAGCAGCTCCCCCCCCCCAGGTGGTGGCCACGGGAGGCACCCATGCACTCGCTCCCGCACGCCCACCGCGCTGGGACCCTTGGCGCCGAGTGAACACAGCGTGGCCCTGCCACAGTGGGGCGCGGCTCAGCCGAGAAAAGCACCGGGCCAGGGGCCCCGCGCAGGGACCAGACAGGAGGGCTGGGGGTGCCGGGGGCTGGGGCCCGAGCTTGTTCCGGAAGGGGAGAAAGTTCTGGAGATGGACGGCACTGACAGAGTGGGGGCCGCCGCCTGCGACACCAGCATCCCAGAGGGACATGGGTTCCAGTCCTGGCCGCTCCACTTCCACCCCAGCTCCCTGCTAGGCCTGTGAAAGCAGTGGCCCAAGACCCTGGGCCCTGCACCCACGTGGGGGACCCGGATGGAGCTCCTGCCTCCTGGCTCCGGATTGGCGCAGCACCGGCCGCTGCGGGCATCTGGGGAGTGAATCATCGGATGGAAGACCTCTCCCTCTCTCTCTCCCTCTCCCTCCCCATCTCAAATAAAAAGAAAAGCTGCAGAGCTGGGCGGGCGGGGTCCGAGTGCGGCAGGTACACGCACGCACGTGCAAACCACGCACACGCCCCACCCCACCCCACACCCGGGACGGGAGCTAAGGCAGGCGGGGGACACAGCACTTAGGAACAAAATTTATTCCAATTTAAAACAGAGTTCATCTCGGGAGAAAGATACGAAAAGTCGGCTGTCGGGCGGCCCCCGGGTGCGGGGGTGCGGGGTCCGGCCCGGGCCCGCGCGCCGGCAGCCACAACACATGCATGTCGGACGAGGATAAAAACGGCGCGGACGAATACTTAAATAGGCTCGGGTCCTAGCGGCGGCACGGCCGGTGCAGCCCAGCGCAGGCACGAAGGCGGCCGCCAGGGGGCGCTGCGGGCGCCCGGCGGCCCCGTTCCCTTTGTGAGCCGGGCCCGCGGGCAGCACCAGCCGCTCCCCGCCGCGGGGGCGGACGCTTGGCACGGAACGGGACCCCGCATGGGGCGGCGGGGCTGTGGGAGCGCGGGGGCCGCGTCCCTCTCCGGGCCCGGCCGGCACCCCCTCCCCCCGCGATTGTGCAAAAAAAAAAAAAAAAAAAAAAACAAACCCACGAGGGGGGCGGCGCGTGCGGGGCCGGCGGCGGCCCCGGGTCTGGCTCAGTGCGCGGCCCGCGCGCAAGTGCGAGTGCGGGGAGCCGCCCGCCGCTCGGACCGACCTGAGATTCCGGGGCCCCGCCCCGCCGCCTGCTCCTCCGCGGAGACGGCGCGGGCCCCGTGAGGCACTTCCCGGGCGCGGGCGGGCTCCTGGGCCGGGTCCCGCGGCGCCCTCACACCAGGTTGTACTCCTTCAGGTTCAGCTGCAGGATCGTGTCCTTGACCGCCGCGAACACGAAGCGGATGTTCTCCGTGTCCGTGGCGCACGTGAAGTGCGAGTAGATGATCTTGTCGCTGTCGGGGTTCAGGTCCACGAACATCTTCAGGATGAACTCGCGTGCCGACCTGCGCGTCCCGCTGTGGCCCTGGGGGCAGCGGGATGTGAGCACCCGCCCTGGCCGCCAGGCCTCGCCCCACCCTATCCCTGCCCTGCCCGCCAAGCCTGGCTGCCACCACCAGGCCCCGCCCAGGCCCACCCCACCCACAGCCAGGCCCCACCCAGTCCCCAGACCCACCCGGCCACCAGGCCCCGCCCCATCCTATGCCTGCCCTGCCCGCCAAGCCCGGCTGCCACCACCAGGCCCCGCCCATCCCGCCCCAGGCCCCGTCCCGCGCACTGTCAAACTCGGGGGTAGTAGTCCACCAGGTGCGAGTGCAGGACCTTGTCCTCCAGCCCGCCCAGGCCCCGCCCATCCCCGCCCCCTCAGGACCTTGTCCCTCCAGCCCCGCCCAGGCCCGCCCCCTCAGGACCTTGTCCTCCAGCCTGCCCAGGCCCCGCCGATCCCCCAGGCCCCGCCCCCTCAGGACCTTGTCCTCCAGCCCGCCCAGGCCCCGCCCCCTCAGGACCTTGCCCTCCAGCCCGCCCAGGCCCCACCCCACCCACAGCCAGGCACCACCCAGCCCCCAGACCCGCCAGGCCCGTGCCCCACCCTATCCCTGCCCTGCCCGCCAAGCCTGGCTGCCACCACCAGGCCCCGCCCAGGCCCCACCCCACCCAGCCCCCAGACCCACCCAGGCAGCCAGGCCCCACCTCACAAGCCTTGCCCCATCCCTGCCCCCACCGCCAGGCCCCACCCCATCCCCGCCCTGGCCCCGCCCCCACGGTGCGTGGAACTCGGGGAAGTAGACCATCAGGTGCGAGTGCAGGACCTTGTCCTCTAGCCCGCCCAGGCTCCGCCCCATCCTATCCCTGCCCTGCCCGCCAGGCTCGGCTGCCACCACCAGGCCCCGCCCAGGCCCCACCCCATCCACAGCCAGGCCCCGCCCATCCCCCAGGCCCCCGCCCCGCGCACCGTCGAACTCGGGGAAGTAGTCCACCAGGTGCGAGTGCAGGATCTTGTCCTCTAGCAGGTCTTTCTTGTTGAGGAAGAGGATGACGGAGGAGTTCTGGAACCAGGGGTAGGTGATGATGGTGCGGAACAGCGCCTTGCTCTCCTCCATGCGGTTCTGGGGACAGACGCGGCGGTCAGCAGGCGCTCGCTATCGGCCCACCCGCGCCCCGCCCGGCCCGCGCCCCGCCCCGCTCTATCGCACCTCGTTATCCGACTCCACCAGGACCTGGTCGTACTCGCTGAGGGCCACGAGGAACATGATGGACGTGACGTTCTCAAAGCAGTGGATCCACTTCCTGCGCTCGGACCGCTGGCCGCCCACGTCCACCATCCTGCAAGGCGACAGCCCGGCTCGGAGGGCGGCGGCGGGCCAGGGGCGGGCGCCGGAGGCTGGGCGTGCTCCGCCCCCCTGGCAGGGGGACCCGAGACGCGAGGCGAGGCGCGGCCTTAAACAGGACACCCACCCACACGGACACCCCCTGCCGGCCTCGGCTTCACCATTCTGGGGCACAGACCCCAGGAGAGGAGGCAGACGGAGAACCGGGCGCTGCCGGCCGCCGCGCACAGAGGCCTGCCTGGGCGGACCCCCACCGAGCCCGAGGTCCGCAGCCCGGTGGGGCGGGGGGTGGGGCTTCTAAGGGCTGAGGATCGGCCCCACCTCGGCAAAGGAGGGAGGTGGCTAGGGGGCCGGCAGGCAAAGCCCTGACCCGTGTGCCCCCACCAGAGCGCTGGGGGAGGTGGGGATGGAGCCCTCCAGGCCAGCCCCGCCCGCGTCGGCCCCGGCACTTCGCCCAGGCCGGGGAGCTGGGCAGGCGCGGGGCCGAATCCCCGCCCCTTGTGTCCCCCGTGGAGCCGGCCCGGCCCTCGCGGGCACCTGAAGATGATGTTCTCCAGGTCGAAGGGGTACTCGATGATGCCGGTGGTGGGCACGCGGACGCGCAACACGTCCTGCTGGGTGGGCAGGTAGCCCGAGGAGGCGATGCGGTCCACGTCGTCAGGTAGCTGCGGGACGGGGCGTGGGCTCAGTGGGCGCCCAGGGTGGGGGCGCCTCAGATGGACGGGGGGCGGGGCTCAGCGGGGACACAGGGCAGGGGAGGTCGGGCGGGCGCCCTGGGATGGGCGGGGCTTAGTGGGCCACCAAGGGAAGGGCAGGCAGGGGAGTTGGGTGGGGGTGCCCTGGGACGGGACAGGGGCGCCCTGGGATGGACAGGGGTGCCCTGGGATGACAGGGTCGGGCTCAGCGGGCCACTGCGGGGACACAGGGGCAGGGGGGAGGTGGGTGGGGCGCCCTGGGACGGGCGGACGGGGCTCGGCAGGCGCCCTGGGATGGACAGGGGCGCCCTGGGACGGGCGGACGGGGCTCGGCAGGCGCCCTGGGATGGACAGGGGCGCCCTGGGACGGGCGGACGGGGCTCGGCGGGCACCCTGGATGGACAGGGGCGCCCTGGGACGGGGCGGGGCGCCCTGGGACGGACAGGGGCGCCCTGGGACGGGCGGTGGGGCTCGGCGGCCCCGCGGGCACTCACTACTTGGCCGAGTCAGAGAGCTGGTACTCCCGCCGCCGGTCCGTAGCACTCCTGGATGCCCGGGTCCTCCACAGCGTCTTGATGGCGTGGACGTACCGGTGCTCGAACGTCGTCACCTTCTCCACGTCCACCTCCCGGATCAGCAGCGCGTTCGCCTGGGGGGAGGGGGCCGCCGGCTCAGCGCCCCGCACGGGATGCCAGGGCCGCGGGCTGGGGCTTGACCCGCCGACGCAGCCCCGCGCGGCTCGTCCACACACGCACCAGTGCCGAGGAAGCTGCTCCCCAAGAGCCCTGCCTGCACCCCTCGCTCGGGACGCCCACGGGCCTGGGCGCGCAGAGCGGTGCGCGCCGGCGGAGCCACAGCCCAGGCCCGGGCCCCTAGCACCTCCAGCACGGCAGGGGATGATGCGCAGCCGCAGGAGACGCAGGGGCGGGGCCTCCGAGCCAGCATGCACCCCAGTGACACGACACGAAACGGGGCAAACCCCTCCCCAGAACAGACAGCCAGAGGGACCCAGCAGGTCCAGCAGAGCTCACCGGGGCCCGTTACCCCCAACCAGAACTCCACACCCCCACACCCCATCCAGAGAGCCGACCACAGGGACACCTCCGTCCACACAGACCTCTGCCCACACGGGACACCCCCGTCCACACACACCCCGTCCACAGGGACACCTCCGTCCACACAGACCTCCGCCCACACGGACACCCCCATCCACACAGACACCTCCGTCCACACACACCCCCGTCCATGGACACCCCGTCCACAGGGACACCTCCGCCCACACGGACACCCCCGTCCACGGACACCTCCGTCCACACACACCCCCGTCCATGGACACCCCCGGCCATACACACCTCCGTCCACGCAGACACCTCCGTCCACCACAACCCAGTCCACGGACACCCCCGGCCACACATACCCCTGTCCACACACACCCTCGTCCACAGGGACACCTCGGTCCACACAAACCCCCGCCCACACACACATTGTCCACAGGGACACACCTCCGTCCACACACAACCCCCGTCCACACGGACACCCCCATCCACGCGGGACACCTCTGTCCACACACACCCCCACCCACCACCCCCACCCACGGACACCTCCACCCACACACACACCCCAACCCACACCGACACATCCGTCCACCACACCCTTGTCCACACGGACACCTCCACCCACACACACACCCCCGTCCACACGGACACCTCCACCCACACACACACACCCCTGTCCACAGGGACACCCCCAATCCACACGGACACCTCCGTCCACACACACACCCTGTCCACACGGACACCTCCACCCACCCACACATACCCGTCCACAGGGACACCCCCGTCCACACGGACACCTCCGTCCACACACACACCCTGTCCACATGGACACCTCCACCCACACACCAACCCCCACCCACACCGACACATCCGTCCACACGGACACCTCCGTCCACACACATACCCCCGTCCACACGGACACCTCCACCCACACACACACACCCCCGTCCACACGGACACCCCGGTCCACACGGACGCCGCCCACGGAAGCTCCCAGCACCCGGAGCCACAGCGGCCGGGGACAAGCTCAGTGCTGGCGGGCACAGGTGCGCGACCCCGCGCCTGCGTGCGCGCCGCCCCCTGGGCCCCTGCGCACGCGCGCCTCACCTTGTTTCTGCTCGTCCTTGTAGAGGATGCGCAGCGTGTCCATGGCGCGCACCATGGCCTGCATGGCAGTGAAGATGTTCTGGTAGACCAGCTGGTGAAGCCGCGCTTGTCCTCCTCCGAGTAGCCGGCGCCGTGGATGATGCGCATTCTGCTTGATGAACGTGCTCTTGCCGCTCTCGCCCGTGCCTGGGGGCGGGCCGGGAGCGCACTGAGCCCCCTCCCGGCGCCCACCCACGCCGCGCTCTGGGGTCCCCAGGAAGGGGCTGTCTCCTCTCGAGGGCGTCTCCCAGGCTCCCGCGGCCCCGTGCCCCCGGCCCGCACACGCTGCGGACGGACGGCGCCCTGGGGATGCAGCGGTCTGCCCGGGAGGAGGGAAGTGGACAGGGACAGCAGAGTGCTGGGGTCGCGACCCTCCGCGCACACAGCCCGGCGGCTCTGTCCCCCGGCGTGAGCCAAGGCCAGGAGCCAGCCAGGCCCAGATGGCCCGGGTTCCTGCCGCCCAGGGCACTCGGCCATGGCGGAGCTGACCGTGCCAGGGCGAGGGCGAGGCTCTGGGCAGCGCCCTGGCTGGCTACACCACGGTCTCCCGGCTCAGTCACTGCTCCCAGCGGGCGGCCGCCCTCCTGACTCCCTTGGCCCAGCGGCCTCTCACCTGACCCCGCCTGGCCCGGGATCGCCGCAGGCCGCAGGCCGCAGGCCACCCGGGGCCCACAAGCGCCAGAACACCTGCCAGACGGAGACAGGGCTCCGACTGCCCATGCACGGCGCGAGGCCCGCGGCAGGTGGACAGTTACACGGCGTCTGCCCTCGCACACGACTGGCAGTGGGAGGGCGGAGCCGCCACACACAGCCCGCGTCCCACAGAGGGGGTGGAGCCGCCACACACAGCCCATGTCCCACAGAGGGGACGGAGCCATCACACACAGCCCACGGAGCTGCCACACACAGCCCGCATCCCACAGAGGGGACAGAGCCATCACACAGCCCACGTCCCACAGAGGGGGTGGAGCTGCCACACACAGCCCATGTCCCACAGAGGGGACAGAGCCACCACACACAGCCCACGGAGCCGCCACACACAAGCCCATGTCCCACAGAGGGGACAGAGCCATCACACAGCCACGGAGCCGCCACACACAGCCCACGTCCCAACAGAGGGGGACGGAGTCACCACTCACAGCCCACGTCCCACACAGCGATGGAGCTGCCACACACAGCCCACGTCCCACAGAGGGGACAGAGCCATCACACAGCCCACGTCCCACAGAGGGGCGGAGCCATCACACAGCCCACGGAGCTGCCACACACAGCCCGTGTCCCACAGAGGGGGCGGGAGCCGCCACACAGCCTGTGTCTCGCAGAGGGAACCAACAGGCTGGGCCCCTGCCGGGGTGCACTGACAGTGCCCGGCCAGCCTGCGGAAGGAGGCGGCGCAGTGCAGAGCCGGCAGGGCTCTCGGTGTCTGCGGACCCCAGGGGCGAGGGCTGAGGTTGGGACCAGACCCTGAGTCCCCAGTGTCAGTCCTGGGCCCGAGGTGGCCTCCTGGCCAGCCCCCCGGACCAGACGCTGCCGAATGGGGGTCCCGAGGCCGGGCCACCCAGGTGTGCACCTGCAACGGCCATGATCCTGCTGAGACCGGCACTGGCGGACAGGTGCCAGCGGAGCCAGCACCATCTCAGCTGCCGGGGCTGAAGACGGAGACGCCAGCAGCCCCAGGGCCCCGTGCCGCGCAGCGCCTCATCAGGGCCGAGCTCACCACCCAGCTGTGTCCCCGACAGACGGGGACACCTGGCAGGAGCCACCGCCTGCCCAGCTCACCCACCACCAGCACCAAGGCTTGGATGAGACCAGCCATGGGGGCATTTGGGCACCAGGAAGCCCGGATCCCACTCTGGTCGGGACCCCCAGCGCCTGCAGGGAGGGTGACGGTCAGCCCCCGCCCCTCCAGCGCCACCCCGGATGCTGGGTCACAGCTCAGGCCAGCCCTGGGGGTCAGAACCCGTAACAGAAGCCAAAGCTCGGCGGGCCAGGCTCCGGAGCCCCCGAGCAGCAGGAGGCACACAGCCCGCCCGTCCGTCACCCCTGGCCTCACAATGGCCACTGGGAAAGTCGGGCGATCTGTTCCATTTCACAGAGGGGGAAAACCAAGCCCAGGGAGGGACGAGCGCCGGCTCTCGGCCACTGCCCCTCCGGGCCATGGGCAGCTGCCCCGGCCCAGCTCCTCTCAGGCTCCACCGAGTGCCCCGAGGGCACCGTTCCCAGTCAGGAGAGAACCAGGCTGGCATCACTTTCCACACGAAGGGACCGGGGGGGGGGGCAGGGGGTTGCAGAGGGCATCCCCCCTCCCTGGGCAGAAGGACCTACGGAGCCAGGGCATCCCCCCTCCCCGGGCAGAGGGACCTACGGAGCCAGGGCATCCCCCCTCCCGGGCAGAGGGACCCTACAGAGCCAGGGAAGTCGCAGGGGTTCACAGGGGTCTGGGGGCACTCCAGGCAGGGGCAGGGCCAGGGACGAGGCCCCACGTCCTGCAGTGCGCAGAACACAAGCTGCCCCCATGTCCACAGCACTGGAAGGACAGCCCACCCACAGATGGGCCCAGGGGGCCCACAGCCACGCATCTTGACGGCAGCACAGGTGCACGCTGGGCCCGGGGGGCCACGGCCGCGCGTCCTGACCAGGTGCACACGTGTCTGCTGCCCTGGGGAAAGCGAGACCCAGACCTACAGTGCCAGCCGCGGGGGCGGCCGGGCTCGGAACCAGCAGCCCCGGAGCCCACACCCGGCCCGGGCCTGGGGACAACCTGAGGAGCCATGAAGGGCTGGCCGCTCCGCCCACCCGTGCCCTGGCAGGAGTCACCAGAGCAGAGAAGCCAGCTGGGGTCTCACATGCAGGCAGAGGGGGTCTGGGCC
>CM070810.1:26492790-26549398 GCA_036325905.1 Lepus oiostolus | reverse complement strand
GGCACCAAGGAGGGTTTTTCCTGAGCCGGCCGGGCGCCCGGCCCAGTGTCAGGAGGCCACGTGCACCTGGCTCCCCCGGCCCCAACCCCGCGCCTGCCAACGCGCCCGGGGCAGCCACGCCGGGACCCGGACGGAGCTCCTGGCTCGGCTGGCCCAGCCCTGGCTGCCGCTGGCATCTGGGCAGTGGACCAGCGGACAGGAGCACCCTGCACCCCTCTGTGCTTCCCTTTTCAAATGAACAATGAAATAAATAGAAGTTTAACGAGAAAAAGCTTCTGATCAAACGGCTTAGGGCGACCACGCATCTCACGTTGTCCAGGCTGCTGCTCGGCAGAGGTGCACACGGTGACCCCGGCGCCAGCGCTGGCTGTGTGTGTGGGAGCCTGAGTCCTGGCTGCTCCGTTTCCGACCCTGCCCCCTGCTGTGGCCTGGGGAAAGCAGCGGTGACGCCCCGAGTGCTGGGCCCTGCTCCCACGTGGGGGTCCCGGACGGAGCTCCTGGCTCTCGCCTGGCCGGGCCCAGCCACGGTCATCGTGGGCACTTGGGGAGTGAGCCAGCGGATGGAGGACCTCTCTCTGCCTTCCAAGTGATTGGAATACGGGGCCGGCATCCCCTAGGGGCACCGGTTTGAGTCCCGGCTGCTCCACCTCTGCTAGTGCACCTGGGAGAGCAGTGACGATGGACCAAGTCCTTGGGCCCCTGCACCCCCGTGGGCGACCTGGAGGAAGCTCCTGGCTCTGGATCGGCACAGCTGCGGCCGTTGCGCCCCATCCGGGGAGTGACCCAGCGGGTGGAGGACCTGGCTCTGTAACTCTGCTCAAGTCAATCAATCAATGTTAAGACACACGAAGTAACGGAGGTCCCGCCTCCCAAGGGATCCTGGGTGTCACCCGCGGCTGTCGCGAGGCGGCCGGGACGCTGTCCCAACCCAGGGAAAGACCTGCCCCGAAGTCCACAGCGGCTGGAGCCCAGCTGTGCACAGCAGAGTCTGGGGGGAAGGGCTGTGGGGCCAGAGAGGCACCCACGGTCCCCCCGCAGGGCACTGGACACCCTCACCTGGCCCGCACGCGTGAGCTCCTGCAGCCTGGGTAGGCGGCTTCCGGAAGGAGCCCCACAGCTGCCCTCAGGTGCCGCGGGGCGCAGGGGCGGGGGGGGCGCAGCCCCACCAGGAGGGCCAGGGAAGAATTCCCGGGCGGAGCAAACCCCCACGTGCGGCATCTTGGCCCACCCTCCCACTTGCTCCCCCCAGAACGGGTCCAGCGGCCCACGCAGGGCCGGCTCCTGGGCCCGAGGCCGCTCGGGTGGGAGGTTCTCCAGGGGGTCTCTGCCTGGCCAGGCCTTAGGGCCCGGGCCTGCATGGCCGCCGCCGGCAGCTCCTAGGGCGTCTGCAGGGGCCCCCGGGGGCCTGTGAGCCCACAACCTCCGCCCAGCTGCCCGCTGACCACCCCTGGAAGCAGCCGCCTCCCTCACAGGCGCAGGCTCCCCACCTGAGGGGCGGGGGTTCCCACGGGGCAGGAGGGTGCGGGCTGCGCCCCTGAACCCCGGTCAATCTCAAGTCCAAAGCACAGGCTCCACAGGCCTGGGTGTGGGCAGGAGGTGGGGGGGGGCTGGAGGCCACGGGGCCACTGGGCCAGGCTGTCCTCACATCCTCACGACCAAGGTCCTCGCTGACACCCACCCTGCAGCCCGCAACCGCTGCAGGAGCCGGCCAGTGCCGTGCTGTCCCCTAGTGCCATGCTGTCCCCAGTGCTGCGCTGTCCCCAGTGCCGCACTGTCCCCAGTGCCTCGCTGTCCCCAGTGCCACGCTGTCCCCAGTGCCTCGCTGTCCCCAGTGCCGCGCTGTCCCCAGTGCCTCGCTGTCCCCAGTGCCGCGCTGTCCCCAGTGCCTCGCTGTCCCCAGTGCCACGCTGTCCCCAGTGCCTCGCTGTCCCCAGTGCCTCGCTGTCCCCAGTGCCGCGCTGTCCCAGTGCCGCGCTGTCCCCAGTGCCTCGCTGTCCCCAGTGCCACGCTGTCCCAGTGCCGCGCTGTCCCCAGTGCCTCGCTGTCCCCCCAGTGCCTCGCTGTCCCCAGTGCCGCGCTGTCCCCAGTGCCGCGCTGTCCCCAGTGCCTCGCTGTCCCCAGTGCCGCGCTGTCCCCAGTGTCATGCTGTCCCCCCAGTGCCACGCGGGGGCCCCCACAAGTGTCCGGTGCCCTCAGTGCCAACCTCGGGACGGGACCCTGTGCAGAAAGACCCAGAGCGTGCTCCCCCCCACCTGCCCAGCTCTGGCCGGGGCCACGCCAGCAGGGGCCCGGCCGACACCCATTCTGGGGGCACCCCCACCCCATGTGGGCCCTACGGGAGGGGCGGGGCGGGCGGCAGGGGGCCTCTGTTTTGTAAACCCCCACGGGCTCCTTATTTGGGGTGACAACACACGTGACAGGCGGGCGCCCTGGCTCCCAGCAACAGGTGCACCTTGGAGACAGGGGTGGGGCGGGGAGCCGGGGAGCGGGGGCCGTTCCTTGGGACAGCAGCACCCCGGCTCCCGACGAGACCTGGGCCCTGCTCGCTCCCTCAGGGGCCCACCCTGCTGGGGGGGAGGGGTCAGCCCGGGGTTCCCCTTCACAGGCTGGGGTGGGGGGCGCACAGAGGGTCTCCAGAGGAGGCGGGCCCTGCTGCACCTGGGGGGGGGGCGGGGCATGCGGGCTACATGTGGCCCCGGGGTCTGCCACGAGCCAGGGGCAGGTTTCTGGGGGGACCAGGGGGCCCGGCCTGGACGGCAGAGCGGGGAGCAGTGCCGGGGGCAGGATCTGGGGGTCCGGGCAGGTTCTGGGGGGCCCAGGCAGGTTCTGGGGGACCCGAGATAGGTTCTGGGGGGCCCAGGCAGGTTCTGGGGGTCCGGGCAGGTTCTGGGGGACCCTGGCAGGTTCTGGGCATCTGAGCAGGTCCTGGGGGCCCGGGCAGGTTCTGGGGGGCCGGGGCAGGTTCTGGGGGTCCCGGGGGCAGGTTCTGGGCGCCCAGTGCAGGTTCTGGGGGTCCGGGGCAGGCTCTAGAGGGCCCGGGCAGGTTCTGGAGGCCCGGGGCAGGTTCTGGGGGGCCCGGGGCAGGTTCTGGAGGCCCGGGCAGGTTCTGGGGGACCCGGGGGCAGGTTCTGGGGGTCCAGGCAGGTTCTGGGGGTCCGGGCAGGTTCCGGGGGCCCGGGCAGGTTCTGGGGGACCGGGGGGAGGTTCCGGGGGCCCAGGCAGGTTCCGGGGGCCCGGGCAGGTTCTGCGGGCCCGGGCAGGTTCTGGGGGGGCCTGGGGGCAGGTTCCGGGGGCCCAGGCAGGTACTGCGGGCCCGGGCAGGTTCTGGGGGGCCCGGGGGCAGGTTCTGGGGGTCCGGGCAGGTTCTGCGGGCCCGGGCAGGTTCTGGGGGACCCGGGGGCAGGTTCTGGGGGGCCCGGGGCAGGTTCTGGGGGCCCCGGGGCAGGTTCTGGGGGTCCGGGCAGGTTCTGCGGGCCCGGGCAGGTTCTGGGGGACCCGGGGGGCAGGTTCTGGGGGGCCCGGGGCAGGTTCTGGGGGCCCGGGGCAGGTTCTGGGGGGTCCGGGCAGGTTCCGGGGGTCCGGGCAGGTTCCGGGGGCCCGGGCAGGTTCTGGGGGCCCGGGGGGCAGGTTCTGGGGGCCCGGGGGCAGATTCTGGGGGTCCAGGGCAGGCTCTAGAGGGCCAGGCAGGTTCTGGGGGACCTGGGGGTGGGTTCTGGGGGAGCTGGGGGCAGGTTCTGGAGGCCTGGGCAGGTTCTGGGGGTCCGGGGCAGGTTCTGGGGACCCAAGGCAGGTTCTGGGGGACCCGGGGCAGGTTCTGGGGGCCCGGGCAGGTTCCGGGGGCCCGGGGGCAGGTTCTGGGGACCCGGAGGCAGGTTCCGGGGGTCCGGGGCAGGTTCTGGGGGGCCCGGGCAGGTTCTGGGGACCCGGGGCAGGTTCTGGGGACCCGGAGGCAGGTTCCGGGGGTCCGGGGCAGGTTCCGGGGGCCCGGGCAGGTTCTGGGGGGCCCGGGGCAGGTTCTGGGGGGGCCCGGGGCAGGTTCTGGTGGCCCGGGGGCAGGTTCCGGGGGCCCGGGGCAGGTTCTGGGGGGCCCGGGGCAGGTTCTGGGGGCCCGGGCAGGTTCCGGGGGCCCGGGGCAGGTTCCGGGGGCCCGGGCAGGTTCCGGGGGCCCGGGCAGGTTCTGCCCCCGGGCCGGTCCTGGCGCCCCCGCGCCCGCACTCACCGAGCAGCAGCAGCTTGAGCTCCCGCCGCGCGTCGCGCTTGTCCCGCCGCAGCTGCTTCTCGATCTCGGCGTTGATGCGCTTCGACTCCTTCACCTCGTCGCTCAGGCAGCACGCCATCATGGACTCCAGAGTCATCGTCCCGGCGCCGGCCCCGGCCGCCCCCGCGCCCCGCGCCCCGCGCCCCGGCCGGAGCCGCCGCCGCCGCCGCCGCCGCCGCCCGCCTCGGCCTCGGCCTGGGGCCCGGGCCGGCCCCGCCGCCGCCGCCGCCCCCGCGCGCCGCCGGCCTCCACTCGGGCCGCGCCTGCCGCACACCCGCCCGCGCCCGCGCCCGCGCCCGCACCCGCGCCCGCGCCGCCGCCGCCGCCGCCGCCGCCAACCGCAGCCGCCGCGACCGAGCGCCAGCGCCGGACAACCTAGCCCGCGGCGGACGCGGCGGCGACGGGCAGGCGGGGCAGCCAATGAAGGAGCCGGCGGCCGGCGGGGGCGGGGCCTCCGGGCTCCGGCCTGGGCGGGGCCTGGCGCGGGGGGCGGGGCGCCGCGGTTAGGTTGCGCCGACGTGGGAAGGGGACGCGCGGCCGGGCTGCGGGGGCGGGGGCCGCCCGGGATTGTGGGAACGTGGCGGACCCGGCGGCCCGCCCGGCGCCGCTCGGCTCTCCTCGGGCGCGCTCGGGGCAAAGCGTTCACGGGACGCCTACTGTATACTGGGCATTCAGGCAGCACGTGCTGCACACCTGACACAAGGCCAGGCACTAACGAGGCACCTGCTGCATGCCAGGCGTGGGCCAGGCATGAAGGCAGCACCTGCTGTATACACCGGACAGGGCGAGCAGCAGCTCGAGGCCTGCTGTATGCCACAGCCCGAGCATTAACACAGCTGTGGGCCAGGGATGGCTAGGCACTAATGTGGCACCAGGTATGCGGGCCGAGTGTTAGTGCAGTGCCTGCTGTATACCAGGTACCGCCTGAACCCTTTAAACCGACCGGGTCCGGCTGGGCGCCCTAGAACGGGACTTGGGGAAGTCCGGTGGTGGTCAGCCTCGTCTGGGTGCCGCTCAACATGACTTGGGGAGGGACTGGCGGTCAGTGCAGAGGTTTAAATGGCCTCTTGGGGGGTCCCTGCGCCCCTTCCTCTCCGGCCCCGAGGAGCTGCCCCCCCCCCCCCGCATGCGGGAGCCCGGAGGGAGGCCCAGCCCCTCACTTCGGCCTGGCCCAGCCCTGCATGTTGCGGGGAACTGGAGAATGAGCAGCAGCCGGGACTCGAAACCGGCTCCCATGGGGGATGTCGGGGTCATAGGCGGCGGGCCCCTACAAGCTGAAAAATTTTTTTAAATAAATTTTAAAAAACCCGCAGTACTTGGGAACCATGAGAACGTGTGAGAAGCCAGAGCAGGGCGCCCTGGGTGGGGAGCTACGAAGTATCCAGTACTACCAAGTATCCGGCATGGGAGCTCCCGCCCCGCCCCTCTCCGCAGGAGCCCACAGCCCGGCCAGGCTTGCAGCAGGTGCTCACACCCCCAAAGGGCGAAGTCTCCAGCCCCGGAACCCTGGCCTCCCCTATCTGCCCATCAGGGCGTGGGGGGCGGGTCGAAAGTCTGCATTTATTGGTTGATCAGATGAGGCCCCTGAGCTCCCCCCACCACACACCCGCAAATCCATCAACGCCCGTGCGCCCCAGAACCTGCAGCCGGGGGGCACAAGGGAAAAACCCCCATGGGGGGGCTCCCGGGTCTTCCCTGGCCCCTGCCCATCCAGCTGCCCCCACCAGGCCCCCCCAGCAGAGCCCCGCCTGTCACCTTATCTCACTCCGGCTCCTATCACTGCCTCCCCCACCGCCTTCCGCTGAAACTCCCTGGTGTGCAGTAGGCGCTCAGTAAGTGGGTGCACAGGAGAAATTCCGGCGTCTGACCACGTTAGTGAGAATACACGGGAGCTGCACTCAGCAGTTTGCGTTCTGGAAAGGCCGAGTTTGGGGCCGGCGCTGTGGTTAGCCAGGATAGGCAGCCGCCCGAGGCGCTGAGCCCCGGAGGAGCACCGGTTCGAGTCCCGGCTGCTCCATTTCCGATCCGGCTCTCTGCTGTAGCCTGGGAGAGCAGTGGACGATGGCCCAAGTGCTGGGCCCCTGCACCCGCGTGGGAGACCCAGATGGAGCTCCTGGCTCCTGGCTCTGGATCGGCACAGCTCTGGTCATTGCGGCCATCTGGGGAGTGACCCAGCGGATGGAAGACTCTCTCTCCCTCTCTCCCTCTCGCTCTCCACCCCCCCCCCCACTCTGCCTCTCAAACAAAATGTTAAAAACAAGCAGTGTGGGGCCGGCGCCACGGCTCACTAGGCTAATCCTCCGCCTGCGGCGCCGGCACACTGGGTTCTAGTCCCGGTTGGGTCGCCGGATTCTGTCCCGGTTGCCCCTCTTCCAGGCCAGCTCTCTGCTATGGCCCGGGAAGACAGTGGAGGATGGCCCAGGTCCTTGGGCCCTGCACCTGCATGGGAGACCAGGAGAAGCACCTGGCTCCTGCTTCGGATTGGCGCAGTGCTGCCCGAGAGGCCACTGGGGGTGAACCAATGGAAGGAAGACCTTTCTCTCTGTCCCTCTCTCTCTCACTGTCCACTCTGCCTGTCAAAAAAAAAAAAAAAAACCAAGCAGTGTGTGGGGGTCAGGGTCCAGCAGTGCCCGCAGGGGCCGAGAGCGAAGAGGAGGGGGGCCGCAGGAGATAGTCCGAGGCTGGCTGCCCCACCCCGAGGGCCCCGGAGATAAAGCGCAGGCCGCCCCTCCCTGGCCGTGGCCTCCTGGACCCGGAGGAGCCGCGTTTTATGAGGGGTCCAAGGCCAGGGCGAGGCAGGCCGGCAGCCTGAGGGGGGCGAGGGTCGGCGGCCTCCTCGGGGGCGCCTGGCCCCATCACAGCCAGCTCTGGCGCATGCGCACCCCGGGGCAGCGGAGCCGGCTCCGGTTGCCTGGGCCCCAGCACCCCCCCCCAGAACCCGGGTGGAGCTCCTGGCTCCTGGCTTCCACCTGGCGGCTGTGAGCATCTGGGGAGTGAACCACCCCCGCCAGAGGGGGGAGGGGGCCCCCCCGCGGGCAGGACCACACGAGGGCCTGGAGACCTCGCCCTGCTCCCACTCGGCCCCTGTTCACAGCCTCCCTGGGCCGGGAGAGGGGAAGCGGCCTGGCCAGGGCCACGCAGCCGGGCAGCAGGGAGCGCTCCTGGAATCCTCCCAGCTCTGCACCGGGGCCCCCTCTGCTCATCCTGGGGTTCTTCGTGCCTAAGAAAAATGCACGCGGCCTGCGAGCGAGGTCGAGGGATCCTGGACGTGCCTCCGTAAAAGTGGCGGATTTCACTTTTTACAGAAAGATTTACTTATTTATTTGGAAGTCATGGTTGCAGAGAGAGAGGAGGGAAACGGGGGGGGGAGGGAGAGAGGGAGAGGGAGAGAGGGAGAGGAAGAGGGAGAGAGGGGGGGAGAGAGAGGGAGAGGGGGGGGAGAGAAGGAGAGAGGGAGAGAGGGAGGCGGAGAGGGAGAGAGGGAGAGGAAGAGGGAGAGAGTGGGGAGAGAGAGGGAGAGAGGGAGGGGGGGAGAGAGAAGGAGAGAAGGAGAGAGGGAGAGAGGGAGAGGTCCTCCATCCCCTGGTTCCCTCCCCAGATGCCCACAGCAGCCAGGGCTGGGCCAGCCTGAAGCCAGGAGCCGGGAGCTCCATCCGGGTCTCCAGCGCAGGTGCAGGGCCCAGGCCTGGGCCTTCAGGGCTGCCCCCAGGCCATCCGCAGGGAGCAGAGACTCGAACCCAGGCCCCGTGCTGCAGGCTGCGTGTCCCAGGCGGGGTCTCCCCCCAACACACGCACGCCCCCGCCTGGCTGACGCGGAGCGGAAGCTGTCGGAGCGCCTGCCCCTCGCGGCCTCTGCCCGGCTGTTCTCACTGAGGCGCGCTGGAACTGGATGAAGATGCCGGGGCCAAAACCAGCAGGAAAGGGGCGGCGCTGCGGTGCAGCCTACGCCTGGGGCGCCGGTTCGAGTCCCAGCTGCGCCACTTCCCATCCAGCTCCCTGCTGTGGTCTGGGGAGAGCAGTGGACGATGGCCCAAGGACTCCACTGCACCTGCGTGGAAGACCCGGATGGAGCTCCTGGCTCCTGCCTGGGCCCAGCCCCGGCCGTTGTGGCCATTCGGGGAGTGACCCAGCGGATGGAAGACCTCTCTCTCTCTCTCTCTCTCTCTCTCTCTGCCTTTCAAAACATGTAAATATTTTTTAAGTGTGCAAATCCTGCACGTCTACAGCCGCTGGAACATTCCTGCTGCGTGAATGCCCCCGGGGGACACGGAACCACGTCCGGGCACAGCTCTGGCGTCAGACAGGGGTGCCCCGGTGCAGGGGGAGCCGGGGCGCTGCCCTACACCCCGCAGTGCGCAGGGCGGCCCCAGCGTCCACAGCGGTCAGCGGCTCGCTGCCCACGGTAGGCAGCAGGGGCCCACGGCCCACGCAGGGCAGCGGGTCTCGGGCGATAGGCCCCTGGGGGTCCAAGGAACCGCGCGCGGTGGGGGCCCGCCTGGGGTGTCCCAGCGGGGGGGGGGGATGCGGGCTCCCTTCCCGCGTGGCCGCCGGATGCTGGGAGACGCTGCCCCCGTGTGGTCGCAGGTGGAACCGCAGCCGGCAGCACCAGCCCTGCGCGCTTGGGAGCGGGGAGGCCCGCGCGTGTTCCTTTGCCCCTTGGGCCACACTGCAACTCAGTGCTGCCCAGTCCAGTGGCCAAAAACACGCATCTCTCATTTCATTTTCATTAAGTGCAGAAATTAGAATCTCTGTGTGGCTGGAGAAGCGTGTCCACCACCCCAGTGTGGCCGTCTGGGGCCAGATGGCCCTTGGGGGGACCCTGGCCCTGCAGACTGCTGGCCGCATCCCTGGTCCCCACCCACTCCACGCCAACAGCACCCCGAGGTCTGTGACAGCCACCCCCAGACATGGCCAAGCGCCAGGACCAACCAATCCTCCCTGGCCGAGCAGCCCTGTTCTAGAATGTTCTAGAATGTTCCAGGGCCACTGCTCACCACAGAACACAATCTGATGATGAGTGTGTCGAATGTCCACGCTGGCCCGTGGGGTTGGCGGTGTGCCTGCGTAACTGACAAACTGTTTTAAATTTCCTCTTCTTCCCATTTGAAATTTTTAAAAATATTTATTTGAAAGGCAGAGTTACAGAGAGAGAGAAGGAGAGAGAGAGAGAGAGAGAGAGAGAGCTCTTCCATCCGCTGGGTCACTCCCCAGATGGTCACAACGGCCAGAGCTGGGTTGATCCAAAGCCAGGAGCCAGGAGCTTCTTCCAGGTCTCCCACGTGGGTGCAGGGGCCCGAGGACCTGGGGCCATCCTCCACTGCTTTCCCAGGCCACAGCAGGGAGCTGGATCGGAAGTGGAGCAGCCAGGACTCGAACCCATGCCCACGTGGGATGCAGGTGACCCAGGAGCAGGCGGCGACCTCACCCGCTGCGCCACACCCACAGCGCCGGTGCCTGGCTTGGTGGGTGTGGACCCCGGCTGGCACCCGCTCCCCCAAGTCCTGACATCACGCCCATTCCCCGGTTGAGCGAGTGAGGGTCAGAGAGGACCAGGGCCCCAGGCTCTCGCCCCCCCGCGCCTGCCCCCAGCGAGGGCTCCTCCTGCTGGCACAGATCTGCCCACTGCACAGAAGGCGATGAGGCCGAGGCCCAGAGGAGGAAGCTCTGTGTGACCCCAGAGAGAGGGCCGAGCCCACCTCCGCCTGCCCCCCAGGGCGACCTGGACAGGACCCGGCACCCCCTCTCTGGCTCCCTGTGGGTCAGTGCTCCAGGGCGCCTGGGCCGCGCCTGCTCCCTCCTGAGCCACCGGGTGCGTCTGGGGGCTTTGGGAAGGAAGTAGAGAGGCAGGAGACGTGTTTTGGTGCCAAAAGTGCTTTGAGGGGCGGCGCTGTGGCAGAGCGGGTTAAGCCACATATGTGGTGCCCGCATCCCATATGGGCGCCGGTTCAAGTCCTGGCTGCTCCACTTCCCATCCAGCTCCCTGCTGTGGCCTGGGAGAGCAGGGGAAGATGGCCCAAGTCCTTGGGCCCCTGCACCCACGTGGGAGACCCGGATGGAGCTCCTGGCTCCTGGCTTTGGATCAGCCCAGCTCCGGCCATTGTGGCCACCTGGGGAGTGACCCAGTGGATGGAAGACCTCCCTCTCCCTCTCTCCCTCTTTCTTCTCTCTCTCCCTCCCTCCCTCTCTCTCTCTCTCCCTCCCTCCCTCTCCCCCTCTCTCTCTCTCCTCCCTCCCTCTCTCTCTCTCCCTCCCTCCCTCTCTCTCTCCCTCTCTCCCTCCCTCCCTCTCTCTCTCTACCTCTGTAACTCTTTCAAAGAAACCAGTAAACTTTTTTCTAAACGAAGACTTGATGGTTGCCCGACATCGTAAATGTTTCACCTCCCCTCTGGCAGAGCTCCCATCGCATGCACTGGAGGGAGTTCAGTCCCATGACTGACACCCTTGGCCCTGGTCCCAGCCCTGCCAGGATCAAACAGGAAAGCTGGGGGTGACGTCTGGGCGGGGGGGGGGAAGAGGGGGAGAGACAGCGAGGGAGGGGGAGGGGGAGGGAGAGAGATGGAGAGGGAGAGAGAGGGAGGGAGAGAAAGAGGGAGGGAGGAGGGAGAGAGAGAGGGAGAGAGGGAGGGGAGAGAGAGGGAGAGGGAGAGAGGGAGAGGGAGGGAGATGGGAGGGAGAGGGAGAGGGAGGGAGAGGGAGGGAGAGGGAGGGGGAGAGGGAGTCAGCCAGGCTGAGATCTGGAGGAGGACCTCTGGGACGCGGGCACAGCCCATGCAAAGGCCCGGGGGCAGGACTTGGGGCAGGCAGGGGCCCGGCGCGGCGAGCAGGGCTCTGTGCACCCAGGCGGTGACTCCGAGGTGGGCGGAGCCTCAGAGGGGCAGCGGGCGCAGGAGGGTGGCTGTTAGCTTTGTCCTCCATCCTCGGGGCTCTGCCCGGCACACAGTAGGTGCTCTGTAAATGCACACTCAGGGAATGAACGGGTAAACACACACCGCCCCAGGTCACCCAAGCAGGTGAGGGCAGGGGAGGGCTAAAGCCCGCCTCCTGCAGGGAGCCCCGCCCACACCAGGCCGCCTGTCTCCTCCCAGCCTCGGCCTCGGATGACTGGCGTGCGGCTCCATCAATCATGCGCCAGCCAGCGCGGAGAGGGGGGGCGCCCCCTGGGGTGAAACAACCCGGAGTGGGTGGAGCCCGGAGCTCGGCTCCACCCCCTGGGCGCCCCCACCCAGAGAAGGACCCGGCTCAGGACGTCGGAGCAGCAGGCTGGAGAGACCTTGGCACCCCAGCCCACCCCGCCCCCTGTGGCGACCCCAGACCCAAGTCAGCGCCTGGGCTGCGGCCTGGCTCGGCCCTCCTCCTCACCGCTCTGGAATCCCCCTCTCCAAATCGGACACCATGGGGGCAGACCTCCGTCTGCAGGGCCGCACCCCACAAGTTCGCTGGTTCGAGTCCCGGCTGCTCCACTTCCGATCCAGTTCCCTGCTGTGGCCTGGGAAAGCAGTGGACGATGGCCCAAGTGCTTGCACCTGTGTAGGAGACCCGGATGGAGCTCCTGGCCCCTGGCTCTGGCCTGGCCCAGCCCTGGCGGTTGTGGCCATCTGGGGAGTGACCCGGCGGATGGCCGATCTCTCTCTCTCTGTCCCTCTACTTTTCATATAAATAAATAAACCTTTAAAATCTTTAACCAGAACGGCCGCCCCGGGACCCCAGGATCCGGCCCTGGAGGAGCCTGGAGCCGAGCTGTGAGTGCGGCCGCTGCTCTGTTGTTGCTTTTTGTTTTTACTTTTTATTTTATGCATTTTTAACAATGTGACAGAGAGGGGTCTTCCTCCCGCTGGGTCCCTCCCCACACGCACACAGCAGCGGGGGCTGGGCCAGGCCGAAGCCAGGATCCTGGGGCTCCTCCGGGGCTCCCACTCAGGTGCAGGGCCCAGGGGCTTGGGCATCACCGCCGCCTCCCAGGGTGCACCAGCAGGGGGCTGGCTCGGAAGTGGAGCAGCCGGGCTCGAACCCGCGCCCTGCTGGGATCACTGGACGGCTGCTCACTCAGGGTTTGGGTCCCGGCTCCGGGCTCTCCTGCACGCTGAAAAACGCAAAGCCCAACGCGCACAGCAGCTGTGGCCGTCACTGAGCTCAGCCCCGACCCCACCGCACCGACCTGGGGGCGTCTGTGCCCGCGCTGGCTCTGCCCCAACGCCGCGGCGCGTGTGCCGAGCCTGGGGGACGCGGGTGGCTGTGGGCACCCCCTGGGGAGAGGCCTGGGGTCGTCACAGCGCCCGTTCCCGAGCCCAGCAGGATCACGGAGGAATTTGCAAACACCCGGCCTTGGCACTGGGCACTGCTCCTAACGGTTGAGATGCTGGTGAAGGGGCTGGGCACAGGTGTTAGGCTGTGGCCTGTGGTGCCGGCATCCCACGTAGGCGCCGGTTCGAGTCCCGGCTGCTCCACTCTGGTCCAGGTGTCTGCTGTGGACTGGGAAAGCAGTGACGATGGCCCAAGCCCTTGGCCCCCTGCACCCGGAAGAAGCTCCTGGCTCCGGATTGGCCCAGCTCTGGTCGTTGCGGCCAATTGGGGAGTGACCCAGCAGATGGAAGACCTCCCTCCTTCTCTCTCTCTGTGACTTTCAGATAAATAAAATATATGTTAAAAAAAAAAAAAAAAGCCAGGAGTGGACATTTGGCACCGGGCTCACGGCTCTGGCTGGACGCCGTCGTCCCACCTCAGAGTCCCCGGGGTTCGAGTCCCAGCTCTGGCTCCTGACTCCCCTGCTTCCTCCTAACATAATCTGGGCAGCGGCAGCAGCCCCGGCTCAGACGCTGGGCCCCGCCATCCCCCCCCTGGACCGAGCCCCAGCTCCCAGGAGCCTGGGGAGTCCATCCGTGTAGGGTAGCTCCCTGTCTCAATAAGTAAATAAGTTTCCAAAAGGCAACAAGCCCTCGGAGAAAGCCCGAACAAGCGGGGGGCGGGGGGGGGGCGCACAGACCCCCCCTCCCCCGCCTCCCTCCCGGCCCCTCCCCCGTGCCAGGCACAGCCCTGCCCCAGGGCCTTAGCACTTGCTGCTGTGGCCTCTCTGACCCCATCGCCGCCCAACCTCTGCTCTGGGCTCTTGGCGCCCCCCTCCAGGCGCAGGGCAGTGTCCAGGGCCCCCCTCTGTCTGCCCAGCGCCTCCCCAGTGTTCAGGCGCAGGGCAGTGTCCAGGGCCCCCTCTGTCTGCCCAGCGCCTCCCCAGTGTTCCTCCTGCAGCCCTTGGCACCCCAGGCCCGCGCGGGATGGACTCTGGGCCTCTATCCGTTCCGAGGCATGGCCACCGGGGAAGGGGTCTGCTCCCCTCGCCCCCACGGGCCTGGCGTCCTTCCACACCCCCAGGAAGCTGGAGTCCGGCGAGAACGGCCGCCGGCCAGGGCCAAGGTCACGGAGCGCGTCTGTGGCACGCGTCCAGGCCGCGCCATGGTGCAGCCCGCGGCCGCGAGCGAGCAGCCGGGCCCCTGCTGGAGCCGCCGGGGAAACCGAGGCCCGGCCGGCCGCCAGGGCGCCTCAGCCCGCGGGGGCCGCGGCCTGGCGCGCCGGGCCCAAGGTCACCGCGGCGGGCGGGCCGGCCCCGGGAGGCGGGCCGGGGTGGGGATCCGCAGGCCTCCCCCGGGCGCGCGCGCCCCCTTCGGCGGCGCGCACGGGGCTCGGGCGGCGGCGGCGGCGGCGGCGGCAGCAGGTGGAGCCCGAGCCTCCGCAGAGCCGAGCGGCGGCCACGGCCGGCGTCGCCGCCATTAGACAATAGCGGCGGCGGCCGGGGGCGCGGGGAGGCGGGCGGCGGGGAGGGGCGGGGAGGGGCGCCGGGCGCGCAGGAAGCGGGGCCCGGGGCGCGCCGGGGCCGGGCGCGCGGGGAGGGGGCGCAGGAAGCGGGCGAGGCCGGGCGCGGGAGGCGGCGGCGGCGGCCCCGGGAGCTGCCGATCGGCGCCGGGACAAAGGCGCGGCCGCCCCGCGCCCCGAGCAGCCCGAGCCGGGGCGCACAGCCGGGGCGCAGCCCGCGCCCCCGCCGCGACTGACATGATGTTTCCACAAAGCAGGCATTCGGTAAGCGGGGCCCGCCCGGCCCGGCGCCCCCAGGTCCGGCCCCGCACCCCCCCGGGCCCCCCCCACTCCCAGGCCGGGGCCGCTCCGGCTCCGGGCCCAGCGCACCCCCTCCGGCTTCCGGAGCGGGAGCTCCCAGGCCCCGCGCAACCCCCAACCCCCGCTCCGGGCCTGCGCCCCCCCCACCGAGCCAGCCAGGGCCTGGGACCGCGTTGGCTTCGGGCCTGGGGTGCTCCGGGAACCCCTCCAGGCAGCTCGAGCTTGGGGCTGCCGGTGGGGGGGGCGGCCAGAGGAGGGGCGCTGGGGATCTGGGGTGGGCGCCCCCCACCCCGGGAGATTTTGGGCCCTAGGAGAGGCCCCTCCCCCAAGGGGACTTTGCCAGAAGGCGTCGCTCCCCCAACTTGGGGAGAGGGCGCTCGGGACCAGCTCCCCCCACCCTCGCCGCCATAGGCAGTTGGCGGCCCCCGCACTTTGGAGGGCGGAAGAGGACGCACCCTGCCCCCCCCAGGCGCCCCCGCAGCCCCGGGGGCGGCTTCGGCGTCCCGGGGAGAGGCGGGGGCAGGAAGCGGGGGCGGGGGCCGCGCCAGGGCCTGTAAACAGGGCCCAGGAAGTGGGGGGGGGCGCCGCAGCTGCGCCGGGCGGCCCGGGCAGGGAGGGGGGGGCGGGCGGGCGGCCGCCCGCCGCGCCGGCCCTGAGCGCGACCCCGCGCCCCTCCCCACAGGGCTCCTCGCACCTACCCCAGCAGCTCAAATTCACACCTCCGACTCCTGCGATCGCATCAAGGATGAGTTCCAGCTGCTGCAGGCCCAATACCACAGGTGAGCTGGGGGGGTCGGGGTCCCTTCGGCCCGAGACCCCCCCCCAGCCAGCCCGAGGCCGGCCCCGTCCCGCGCGGAGCCCACGGCCACTCCAGCAGCCCCACTGTGCGGGTGAGAAGACCGAGCGAGGTGCACAAGTGTGCGCGCAGGCCTGCCCCCCCCACGCCCTCCCCAGGGAATGGGCTGTGCGCGCCCCCGCCCGCTCTGAGACAGACCCGGGTCTGCCTCCAGCAAGGCCCTGGGGTCGCGGAGGGCGCGGGGTAGCAGCCCACCCCAGGCCAGACTTATCCCCCAATTCTGGGTTTTCTCCAAAAACAGGGACTTTTTTTTTTTTTTTAAACAAATCCCCAGCTTCCGGGGCTACCCCGGAGCTCAGCGCTCAGCGGGCGCCCGCCTGGGGTCCATGCATTCTCATCTCGAAAGACAGAGGGGTCGTCCACCCGCCGGTCACTCCCCAACTGCCCACAGCAGCCGCGGCTGGGCCAGGCCGAAGCCGGGCGCTCCATCCGGGTGTCCCGCGTGGGCGCAGGGGCCCTGGCGCTGGAGCCGTCACCGCCGCCTCCCGGGCGCATCCGCGGGGACCTGCATGGGAAGCGGGGTGGCCGGGGCTTGGACGGGCACTGCCCTGCGGGATGTGGGCGTCCCAAGCGCGGCCCAACCCCCTCCCCTCGTGGGGCGCGAGGGACGCAGCTGGGGCTCGCCCCGCGCTCCGGCTCCTCCTGGGGGGCTCCGAGGGTGGGGTTCGCTTTTCCTCCTGAGGTCATTTTGAGCACTTGGCCTCCGCTGGGGAGGTTGGGCGCTAACACAGGAGGCGCGGGCTGCCCAGAGAGGGCGAGAAGCTGCACAGCGGGGGTGGGGGGAGGGGGGACCCACCTCTGGCCTCGCTGCCTCCTACTGCAGCGGCGGTGGGGGGGACACAGGGAGGATCCAGGCCGCGTGGAGCTCCAGGCCCTCGCCCAGGTGCCCCTGGGAGGATCTCAGAGGGGGGATGCCTCCTGGGCTCCCTGACCTTGGAGCCCTGCCCGGCTGCAGGAGGGGAGCGCCCAGGGAGGGAGGGGGAGGGAGCCTGGAGCCAAGGCCAGTGCACCCCGCCCCCACTGGGCAGTGGGGCAGCTTCTGTTGGGGGGGCCCTGAGGTCGGCGCTGAGCCTCTGGGCTCCTGTTGGGGCCCCCCGTGGGAGAGGTGGGGAGACAGCACCTGCCGTGACCGTGGCCGCCAGGGCTGCCATCTTCGAGTTAGGAGAGAGGAGCAGCCCCTTCCCCCAGCGCCCCCGGGGGGCCGACCCTGCGCCTTGGGCTGGGCTGGACGAGGCCTCCCTCCCCCAGCGCCCCCCGCGGGACCCTCAGCCCCCACCCCTTGCCTTGCCCAGCCTGAAGCTCGAGTGTGACAAGCTGGCCAGTGAGAAGTCCGAGATGCAACGCCACTACGTCATGGTAACGTCCGCCCCGCCCCCTGCTGCCCCCTGCTGGCCGGGCCGCTGCATGCGCCCGCGGGGTGCCCGAGGTGCCAGACCACCGGCTTGCAGTCTGGCCGGGCCAGCTCCCCGGCTGTCCTTGGCAGTGGCTGCGGAAGCCCAGCGCCAGGAACTGGGGGGGGGGGGCAGCGCGTCCCCCCCCCCGCCCCCTCATCCAGGGCGCTGCAGCCTTAACCCCTGCGTGCCCAGGCTCGTGGGATCCCGGCTCCGGGTATGGGGGGTTGGGATCCAGTTTCTGCGCTGGGAGCCACCTGCTCTCCAGGCCCGAGAGCGAGGAGGTGGGAGGCAGAGGCCCTGCCGGGGAAGCTGGCGCAGACCCCCGGGACCCGGCCCAGCGGCCGCCTTAGGAGCCTGCAGGGCGCGGGAGGCCAGACCAGGGGCCCTGGAGCCAGGCAGGGAGGGGCAGGGTCACCTCTGGGGTTTGGGGAGGGGCGGGCCCGTGGGGGTTTGTTTATCCCCCTGTGTTTACGCCCGGGGAGGCTGGGCCCACCCACAGGCAGAGGGGGCGGGGGAGGAGCTGGGCCCCCCCTGGGAGTGGAGGGGGTGTCTCCCTGCCTGCTCTCTCTGATGGGTCCCACCCCATCTCCTCCTCCTCGTCCCCCCCACGCAGTACTACGAGATGTCTTACGGCTTGAACATTGAGATGCATAAGCAGGTGCGCTGCCCCGCCCCCACCCCGCCCACAGCACCCTGGGCCCCGGTCCTGTCCGGGCCCGGTCCTGTCCAGAGCCCTGGAGTTTTTCTCCTCGCTAGAAGGGGGCCTGGGGAGCCCCCGCTGTGACCCCCAGGGAGCCCCTCGTCCCGAAAGGGTGACACAGGATGGCCGTCTCCCCTGCCTCCGGAGTGCCCCCCAGCCCCCCTCCCGCGCATCTGCCCCTGCCCCGGGCTGAAGCCCCCTGTGTTCCAGGCCGAAATCGTCAAGCGCCTGAACGGGATTTGTGCCCAGGTCCTGCCCTACCTCTCCCAGGAGGTGAGTGGAGCCCAAAGCTGTAAGCAGGGTGGGAGACGGGCCTGAGGCTTGTCCAGCCCCTCGGGGTGCCAGGGAGGCCGTGGCTCCTGGCTGCTAAGGCGTGGGGGGTGTGCCAGCGTCTGATGGCAGGACAGGCCCTGGACGCCTGGTAGCCCCGCAGGAGCTCACCCGGCTGAGCTGGCAGGCGGCAGCTGGGAGGATGGAGACTTCCCTGTACAGCCGGGTGGGTTGTGCACTGCACAACGCCCCACCCCCCATCTTTCCAGCTCCTTTGAGTTTTTTGTCTCTGCTTTGGACCCCCGCAGATGGAGGGGTAGAAGGAAATGGGGGGCGGAGGCCTCTTGGCTGCGGGGGGTCCCTCGCCCTGGCTGACCATTCTAACCCCCCCCCCCCGCCCCGGCAGCACCAGCAGCAGGTGCTGGAGCCATCGAGAGAGCTAAGCAGGTCACGGCCCCCGAGTTGAACTCTATCATCCGGGTAGGTGTGGGGACCTGGCCGGGGGGCGCGGGGGGCGCAGGTGCCGGGGGCGCCGCTGAGCCCTCCCCGCCTGCCGCCCGCAGCAGCAGCTCCAAGCCCACCAGCTGTCCCAGCTGCAGGCCCTGGCCTTGCCCCTGACGCCCCTGCCCGTGGGGCTGCAGCCGCCGGCGCTGCCGGCCGTGAGCGCGGGCAGCGGGCTGCTGTCTCTGTCGGCGCTGGGCTCCCAGGCCCACCTGGCCAAGGAGGACAAGAATGGCCACGACGGCGACGCCCACCAGGACGATGACGGCGACAAGTCAGATTAGCCGGCGGCCGGGCCGGGGGGCTGGGGGGAGACGCAGGCGCAGACAGAAGCCAGCGCGCGTGTGCGGCTGGGGCGGCCGCCGGGGGTCGGGGGTGGGGGGTGGGGGAGGTCCCGGCGCTCAGCTTCGCTCCTGCCCCCCCCCACTCCACGTCCTGGCCTCCCTCCTCCCCTGCAGCCCGAGGAGGCGAACTCCTGCTTACGCCACACACTGGGGAGCTGGGGGCGGGTGGGGGCCAGGTCTGAAGGGAGCAAGTCCACGAGGAGTCCACGCCCGGCACTACCCGTCCCCCCTGCCCGCCACAGCCTCCCACCCCGGCACTGGCATGCGACACGAGGCTAGCTCCCCCCCCCCGCCCCGCCACGGCCCCCCGCCCCACTCACCTCCGCCCCCGGTCCCCGTCGCCCCTCGCCCAGGAGAGAGCGGGCAGAGCTTAGCTGGGAGAAGCGGGGGTGGGAGTGGGCGACCCAGGCTTCCCCTGCCCCCAATAAAGATGAGGGTACTGAGATTGTCTCGGCTCGACTTTTCTTTCTCTGTCCCCGGGCACCTTCGCTGGTGTAAGAAAGGGGAGATGGGGGGGTTCAAGACCACCACCTCCACCCCCTGTATAGTCAGCTTCTGTTGGCTTCTGTCCTTTGATGGGGGCGTGCGGCGTCGCGCGTGGGCAGAGCTGCGCGTTTGCGGTAGGGGAGCCGAGGTCTCGCCGGTGCCCCCTTGCACCCAGCCCCGCGGGGTTGGGGCACTTGGTTTAGGTAAAGACCTCGCCAGGCGCTCCACGCGGTCGCCCACGCGGGGGGGCGGGGGCCCTGGCGCTGCCCCCCGGGGTGCCCATTAGCAGGAAGCGGGAGTCTCAAGTGCGGGGAGCCCAGAGAGGCCAAGCAGACGCTGAGCTGGGGAGGGGGTGGTCGGTGGCTGCCCGAGCCCACGCATGCACAGAGCAGGGGTCTGCACCCTGGGCTGGGATCTTAAGGAGACACGTGGCCGACGTTGGGGCTGCAGTCTGGGCCCCGGGCCTGCTCGGGAGCGCCCCAAGTGGAATTCGGAGGGACACGCGTGGCGGTGTGCAGCGCCCTAGGAACCCACGCACCGGTGGGGACCCTGGTGGTTCGTGGGAAATGGGCCTTAGGCTTGGACTTTGGCATCTCCTGCACCCACAGCTGCTCTGGATGCGTTGTCCACGTTGGCTGAAGTCCGCTTGGATGCCCTGGTCAGCGCGAGCGGCCCCGCCCCAGCTGAGACTCTGCCCCCACCCCTCACCCACGCCCACGCTGGGGCTTGGACCATGGGGGCCGCTGGCGTGGCTGGGCGACCACCTCTGCCTCCCCCGTGAGCGCCCTGGCTGCTCTGCCCCAAGCCAGCTCCCTGCGCATGCGCACCTGGGCTGCGGCAGGGATGGCTCGAGCGCTCGGAGCCTGAGACCCGGATGGCGCTGCTGGCTCCTGGCAGTGGCCCTGCCCGGCCCGCCCCTGGCCGTCGTGGGCATTTGGGAGCGGAGACCTGTCTGTCTCTGGCCGCCTTTCCAACAAATACCAACGGCAGCAAAGCCGCAGCGGCGCCGGCAGGAGGCGGCCCTGGTCCTCGGAGCTCAGTGGCAGGGGCTGGGACCCTGCTCGGGGCCTCCGGTCTGCGGAGGAGGGGCCCAGGGCCAGGGTGTCTGGGTTCGAACCCTGGCTCTGCTTTGGAGCCAGCTCCCTACGCATGCGCACCCTGGGAGGCAGCAGGGAGGGCTCCAGTGCTGGGCCCCCTGCCACCGATGTGGGAGACCTGGACGGAGCTCCTGGGCCCAGCTTCTGCCCAGCCCCGGCCTGGCTGCTGTGGGCCCCTGGGGAGGGGAGCCCAGCCCCTGGGCCTTTGCACAGCCGAAGACCAGGGCTCCATTAGGCCTCGCCAAACCCAGGGTTCCCAGACAGGACCCCCACTCCACCTCCCGGCATCCTGCAGAACCCCCCCGAGTCCGACACGGAGGCCCCAGCGGGACCCCCGCCTGGGTGGGATCCTGCCCCTGCTCTCACTGGGGGGGGCTGCAGGTGGGGGCTTCCCCCACTCTGGGTCCTGGTCTCCCAGTTGGGAAAGTGGGGGGTGACAACAAGGGCGCCCGGGGCTCCACAGGGGGCGGGCCGCCCGCGCTGCGGGTCCCACGGAGGAGGGGGCTGCGGCCCAGCCTGGGATGCGCTTCGCTTCGGGGAGCCCCGCGGATCCGGGCCGGTCCCGCGCGGGCCCCCAAGGAGCGACCTGGGGCGAGTGGGGGCGCTTCCCTGATTCCTGGCAAATGGGTCCCCGGGGCGCGGGGGCTGCGCTGGCGGAGGAAGCGCGCCTTGGGGGGTCCCCACCCCCACCCCCATCCAGGGCGCCCTGCCTGGCCCGGGCCCGGCCGCCGCGCAGGGAGGGGGCGGGCGGAGGCGCGGGCTGCGAGCGCCCTCCCCGCCGCGGCTCCCCGCGCTTAACGACTGCGCGCCGCCGGCGACCTCGGCTAATTGATCCGCTAATGGGGCCCGCGCCGCGGCCGCGCCTAATGAGGCGGAGGACTGGGAGGGGGCGGGGAGGGAAGGGGGGCCGAGGGGAGAGCGAGGGGAGGGGAAGCGGGGGAGGGGAGGGGCGGTGCTGCTCCAGCTCCTTGGAGCTGGGCCACGCAGAGCCGGAGACGGTGTGCGCCCCTGGCTCTCTGACCGCTGGCTCCCCGAAGACCCCGCCCCTCCGCCTCGGCTGCTGGGACCCCAGCCTCCTGGCGGCCCCGGGGGCATCAGGGCAGTGGGGAGGACGGAGCGGCGCCCCATGGCCGCTGCGGTCCCCTGCTGTTCTGTGCCTCAGTTTCCCCTCCCATTCCCTTGTGAGGCACAGCCTCTGCCGGGGACGCCCGGGTCTGAGAGCCCCCAGCCCCCAGGGCCAGACCAAGTTCCAGGCTCCTGATCTGGGCCAGGGGGCAGGCAGGGCTTAGCAGGGAACAGGTGCAACTGTGCCAGCCCAGGCTGCACGACGTCCGTGGTTGGCCGCCTGGGCGTGCGCCCCAAGATCATCCGGGGTGGGGAGGCGCTGGGGGGCAGGGATGATGGAGACAGGGAGCCAGCGAGAGCAGGCGCGTCCAGCTCCGTCCCCACTGTGCAGATGGGGTACGCGAGGCCCCAGGGGGGGCAGGAACGTGCCCGCGGCCCCGAGAGGCAGCCAGGGCCGTGGCAGGGGTCTCCAGCCCCCCCTAGCAACCAGACTCCCGGTTAGCAGGGAAGCTGCTGGTAACCATGGCAACCACAGGCCGACCTGGGGAGCCGAGGACCGCCGTGATGGGGCCTCTGGCCTTGGCTGTCGCTGCTTCTCGCGAGGAATTCCGTGCCTCCGAGAGGAGAGGGGTCGGTTAGTGGAGGCACAGAGACGCTGAGTGACCAGGCCTGGGCACACAGCCCCTGGACAGCTGGGCCCTCACCGCGGGACACAGAGAAGATTCCTGCTGCAGGCTGGGAAGATGCGGGTGCAGCAGGGTACGGGGGCGGGGCTGTCCCCATGCCCGCAGCCCCTCCCTCATCGCCTCTCAAGCCCCCTCTCCCGGCTCTGCGCGTTGCAAGGGGGGCGGCCTAGTCCTCCGTGCTGGGCCGCAGTGCCGGCTGGGGCGCCGCCTCTACCGCTCCTGCCGGCCTCCCCTCCAGGGCCCCCCGCCCCCGCCCCGGGAGGGTCTTGCTAAGCGCACGTCCTCGGTTTCCCATCCAGCTCCCTGTGGTGCGCACCCCGGGAGGCTGCAGCCATGGCGCAGACGCGTGGGGCCCCTGCGCCCACGTGCGAGACCCGGATGGAGCTCCGGGCTCCTGGCTTCGCGGTGGCCCAGCCCCGGGGGCGTGAACCAGCGGCTGGACGACCGCCCTGCCTTTGCCACACAGAAATCGCTAAATCTTAAAACAGAAGAGCGCCCCCTGCAGGATGTCAAGGCTGCAGAGGGGGCGCCCAGGGCACCCAGCGCAAGCCCCAGCGCCATCGTCTGGCCCCTACCCTTCCGCGAGGAGCTCCAGGCCCCTGGGGCCTCCTCTCCTCTCCCTCCCCCCCCCCCACCCGTCTCCCTGCTTCCTCCTCTCCCCCCACCTCCGTCCAGGCCTTCCTCTCTCTCCACCTCCCCCTGGGCGCCCTCCCCAGCCCTCCACACCACCTCCCCCAACAAGCCCCTGGACGCCTGCCAGGCCCTCCCCTCCCCCCCTCTCCCCTCCACTTCCTCCTCCACTCTCTGCCCCCCCAAGAGCCCCGCCCCTCCCCCAGGCCTGCCAGGGCCTGTTGGGGAGCAGGCTGGGCTGGGCTGCTGGTTAGTGGTGGGTTCCTGGCAGAGGCGGGGAGGGGGGCTGGCGCTCAGCCAAGAACAGCAGCCGCGGAGCCCACCCTGAGAGAGTGCACGTGCTGTGTGACCCTGGGACAGTCCCTAGGCGGCTCTGGGCCTGGCCGCCCCCCAAGCCAGACAGGCGGGAGGAGCCCGGTGCTGCCCGCAGCCCGCTGTGTGCCAGGCTCCTGTTGGTGGCTGGGCAGCCAGCCACGGAGCACAGACCGCAAACAGGAGCCGGTCCCAGAGCCAGCCCGTTGCTCCCAGAAGCATCCCGGGGGGCCGCCTGGGCCCATCTGAGCTGGGGAGGCAGGACTTGGCCTGTCCACCGGGAAGGGGACCTGCCCAGGGCAGGGGGGAGGGCTGGGGCGGCTGGTCTCAGCAGGTGCAGGGCGCTGCGTCCGGGCAGGTGGTCTGTACCCCGCCCCTTTTCCAGATGGGAAAACCGAGGCCTGGCACAACCAGAAGCCGGAAGAGACTCGGGTTGGGCCCACGGCAAGGCCTCCCGGGGCTCTGAGACTCCAGGAGGAAGGGGCGGCATGGATCCGGGGCTGGAAGCGCGCAGGGGGCACCCGCAGCCCACCCCGCCTTGCCCCCCACCACTGGAGAGGCCTCCGTCTCGGGCCCAGTGACTCAGCCTCAGCGTGGGCTGGCGGCCACCAGGGGGCGGGCGGCTGCTGCGAGCCCACTGCCCAGAGTGCTGGGTGGCCCCGGGCAAGCGCTGTCTGTCTCTGGACTCAGCTGTGTCCAGTTTACTCCGGTCCATTGGTCCCCCCCCCACCACCACCGCCACCACTGCCCACAACGGCCAGGGCTGGGCCAGGAGCTCCACCCGGGGCTCCAGGGCTTGGCGCTCGGCTGTGCCTCCCTGGGGCGCGGAGCCGGAAGCAGGCCCCGCGCTGGGGGAGCAGGTGCGGTCACCTGGCGGCGTGCTGGGCAGACAGGCCGGCCGGGCAAGGCCACCGCAGGACACCAGGGGCTGGCCGCGGCGAGGGCGGGGCGCACGGGCCAGCGGCCAGGAGCGGCCGGTGCGCGCGGGGAGGTGCTGGGGCCGGCCCCGGGGCCGGAAGGGACGCAGCGCGCCCTGGGGGAGACCCAGGCCCTGTGGCTGTGGCTCGGGGCTCCAGGGTCCGCCCTGGCGCCCCCTCCCCCGCAGAGGGGCAGCCTCCCCGCACACGGGTCTCATCCCAGGGGTGCCACCCGCCCACCGGGTAAACTGAGGCCGGCGAGCGGCCCCCCGCGCGGGAGCAGCCGTGTGCATGCACGCACGTCCCGGGGCGGGGGGGGGGGGCGCTGCCGGGGTCGCCCCGCCTGCCCCGGCCCGGGGCCGGCGGGAGGGGCCGGGCCTGGCTGGTGGCCCCGCGGCGCGGCCGGAGGTTGGCGGAGTCGGAAGCCGGCGGCTTGGCCTCCCGAGGGAGCCGCTTTCCCGGCCCGGGTCGGATCAATGGGCTGTAATTACACCGCGCCGGGCCGGGAGCCGGCGGGCGGGAGAGCGCGGGCCGGAGTGGGACCCACGTTACTTTGAGTGACAGCCGGGCGGGCGCCGCGCAGGCGCTGCTGGGGCTCGTAGTCCCCGCCGCCCCTGCGGGCCGCGCTCGGGGTGAGCGGAGGTCGGGGGAGCTCAGCTCCCCACGCCCCCCCCCCGGGCCCACGGAGGCCCCCGCGCGACGAAGCCGACCCCCGGCCGGGCGTCTCCGCTCCTCCCCGGGAGCTCAGCGTTGCCGCGCGCCTCAGTTTACCTATCTGTGCAATAGGGCGAAGGGCAAGGCGGGGGCACGCGCCGCCCCTGCCGCCCCTCCCCTGCCTGCACACACCTGCGCCCCCCGCCCCCCGGAGCCGGACCCCCTCCCGCAGGGCCGGGCGAGGGTCTCGGCTTCTCACGGGGAGGGGGAGCCGCGCGCTCGCCCGTGCCCCGCAGGGAGAGCCTAGCCGCCTTCCCATTGGCCCGGCCGATTCCAGGGCCTCCTGCCATTGGCTGCCCGCTCCCTGCTCCCCATTGGCCGGGGCGCCCGGTGACGTCACGGACCCATGTGGGAGCGCGGCGCGCCGATTGGCTGGCGCGCCCAGCCAACCACCGCGGAGAAAGGAATTTCCACAGTAGCGGGGCGGCGGGGCTGATTAAGGTGGTCTGGGCGATCCGCGGTCCCGCGGCTGCCGCTCAGCTTTTCCTTTTTTTTTTCTTTTTTCCCCAAACCCACATCCACATCATAAAAACCCGGCCAGGAGCCGGGCGCTGAGCCTTTGCGGGCAGTGGGAGGGGAGAGGGCAGAAGCCACGGCCCCTCCCTTGGTCTGCTTGTTGCATTGGGGAAACTGAGGCTGCGAGCGACACCCCCCCCCCATGGCAGAGGCCCGGGGCCGCCCGTGGCCTTCAGGGGGGTCAGCAGTTGCCAGGGACCCCCCATCTCACTGGCTGCTCTCAGCTGGCCTCCCCAAAGCCCACCCCAGGCGAGCCCTCCCTCCCGGCAGGCTGGGCAGGCTGTTCGTTGGTGGTGGGTGCTGGGTGGTCTCACGGCTCCTCTGCCTGCCCACAGACCTGTGTTTACCGATCCGGGAGTGCCTGGCTGAGCCGGTCCGGACTGGTGGGCTGCCAGGCCAAGCTCCCCACCTTCTGCCCTGGCGTTGGCCTCTGTGGCCAGGGAGTGGATGTGTCCAGCTCTGTTCCCCTCACCCCCGGGGACCCCTCCTAGGCCAGGCCTGGGGGCAGCATCTTCCAGCCTGGAGAGATGCCCACAGGATGAACACGGAAGTCGCGTGTGCACACGTGTGTGTGTGTGTGTATGTAACGGGGGAGCTACACCAGGCCTGGCTTCGGAGCCCCCATGCTCTTCCTTGGCGGGGGCGGGGGGTAGTGGGGGGAAGCCAGCTGGTGGCCAAATGCTGCCCGGGTGCTGGGAGGCTGGGAGTTCGTCCCCAGGGCGGCAGGGAGCCCAGAGGGGCTGTGAGGGTGGGAGGGGCCGCTAGGAGGGAGGAGGAGACCCGGGGTCCAAGCCCCAGAGAGGAAGGGGTGGGGCGGGGCCCGAGGCTGGCAGAGCAGGGGGCACCCTAGGCACCTGCTCAGTGGGGGCCCCCGGGGCTGCTGGAGGCCGAGCCCTCGCCCTCTAGCTGGTGGGGGGATGCGGGGGTGGGGAGTGTCAGGACCACAGGTGTGGGCCTGGGGGCCCTGGGTTTGGGGAGGTCGTGGGTTTTTGGCAAGAGAAGGGGGAGGGAGCTGTGGAGTGGGGGGGGGGGCAGCCATGGGAGGGCAGCCGGGGACCGGAGCAGTTGGGAATCAGGACCGGCCGGGCCCCTTCCACCTGGAGCCCGAAATCTTGGCACCGCCGGGCTGCCTGGAGCTTCCCGCGCTCAGGACCCTGGGGCAGGTGTTGGGATGCACAGGCGCTCCCGGCTCCTGGCTCCTGGCGCTGGCTTAGCCCAGCCCTGGCTGCTGCGGGCTTCTGGGGGTGAACCGGCCGGTGGGGGACCTGGCTGCTGACTCCTGGGTCTGGCTGGATTTGTGGTTTCTCCTCCGCACCCTGTTGCCTGTTCACTTACTGAGCACCTGCTGTATACCAGGCCCTGCGCAGCCTAGTGAGGCACACAAACCACCTGCCGAGAGGCAGACACAGGGAAAAAGGCAAAAACAAAAAAACAAAACAAAACAAAACAAAACAAAACAAAACAAAAAAACCCAAACCAGCACCCCGGACAGACAGACGGATGGACAGCTCAGGGGAGGGGCTTCGAGAGCCACAGGCTGGGCCGGCCTGCACGGCTGCTCTGAGGAGCCAGAAAGCGTTCCAGGTTGAGGGAGCTGTGAGTGCAAAGGCCCTGGGGCTGGCGTGGGAGGGGAGTGGGGGATGGAGGGGGAGAGGAGGGGCTGTGCCGAGCCTGTGGGAGGAGGCTGGACGCTGGGACGCTGCTGCTGCCTTTTTTTTTTTTTAGATTTATTTGTTTATTTGAAAAAGTTACACAGAGAAGGAGAGGCAGAGAGAGAGAGAGAGGTCTCCCATCCGCAGGTTCACTCACCCAGATGGCTACAACAGCCGGAGCTGGGCTGATCCAAAGCCAGGAGCCAGGAGCTCCATCCGGGTCTCCCACGTGTGTGCAGGGGCCCAAGGACTTGGGCCATGCTTGGTGCCGTGGCTCAATAGGCTAATCCTCCGCCTTGCGGCACCGGCACACCAGGTTCTAGTCCCGGTCAGGGCGCTGGATTCTGTCCCGGTTGCCCCTCTTCCAGGCCAGCTCTCTGCTGTGGCCCGGGAAGGCAGTGGAGGATGGCCCAAGTGCTTGGGCCCTGCACCCGCATGGGAGACCAGGAGAGGCACCTGGCTCCTGGCTTCGGAACAGCGCGGTGCGCCAGCCACAGCGCGCCGGCTGCGGCGGCCATTGGAGGGTGAACCAACGGCAAAGGAAGACCTTTCTCTCTCACTGTCCACTCTGCCTGTCAAAAAAAAAAAAAAAAAAAAAGGGACTTGGGCCATCGTCCACTGCTCTCCCAGGCCACAGCAGAGAGCTGGATGGGAAGAGGAGCAGCCGGGACTCGAACCGGCGCCCACGTGAATGCCGGCCCTGCAGGCGGTGGCTCTACCCGCTGTGCCCCAGCGCCGGCCCCTGGGCTTATTGTGTACTCGCTGCTGCCTCCCAGGGTGCGTGTGAGCGGGCACGGAGGGCAGGGCTGGAGCTGTGGGCGTCCCCGGGGGCAGCAGGGAGCCCAGGCGCACACGCCGGCACGGAGCCTCTGCCCCCACTCCCGCGGCCTCCCCACCTCTCCCTGCCCGTGTCAGCCCCCTCCCAGCCACCCCCCACCTCCCGAGCTCTCCCTTTGCCCACACGATTGTGTAGCGGCCACACAGCCACACGGCCACGAGCGCTCCTGGCGGCTCCTCTTCCGATCCAGCTCTCTGCTGTGGCCTGGGAGAGCAGTGGACGATGGCCCAAGTCCTTGGGCCCCTGCACCTGCGTGGGAGACCCGGGTGGAGCTCCTGGCTCCTGGCCTTGGATCAGCGCAGCCCCAGCTGTTGCGGCCATCTGGGGAGTGACCCAGCGGATGGAAGACCTCTCTCCCTCTCTCCCTCCCTCTCTCTCTCTCTCTCTCCCTCTTTCTCTGCCTCTCTCTGTCTGTAACTACCTCTCAAACAAATAAATAAAATAAAATAAAATAAAGTCTTAAAAAGAAAAATAAAAGTTCTGTAAAGGAGACCTACAGAGTCCCAGACCCTCCCTCTGCTGGTTCACTCCCCAGATGGCCACAGTGGCCTGGGCCAGGAGCCTGGGACTCCCCGAGGTGTCCCTCGCAGGTGCAGGGGCCCCGGCACTCGGCCGTCCTCTGTGCCCTCCCAGGCCACAGCAGGCACTGGGTCAGAAGCAGAGGCACGGAGGAGGCCGGGGCCAGGCAGCGACTGAGGGCAGAGCACCGGGCCGGCCCGGGAGAAAGAGGCCACCCGCAGGTGGGGGCTTCCGCCCAGGCTCCCTCACCGGCCCAGTACACGGCCCAGGACAGCGCTGTGGGCTGTGCCCCAGTTCCTGGAGCTGCACGTGGGCTCCCTGCGTGTTTGTTGATTGACTTAAGGATTGACTTACACACAGTGGGCGAGGAAGGGGAGCAGTGAGGCCGCGGGGGCCAGCACCTGGCTCTGTCCCCAGCCCCGCGCGCGGGCGCCCCTGGCCTGGCAGGTGTCCCCTCCCCCCACCAAGACCCTGACACCGGAGGCCAGGGCCGCCCGCCCCGGACGCCCCCTCCCCTCGCGGCTGCTCCCGCTCCGGGCCTGGGCGTCTGTTTTCTCGGCTCTTCAGGCGCCGGCCTTGGCAGCGGGCGGGCGGGTAGGTGGGTGGGTGCGGGGCGCCGGCGTCCCCACCGCGCAGGGAGCGGAGAGGGGTCCCGGGGTTGCGGGTGCGAGGGCAAAGTTGTTGCGTGGCTTGCGGGGGCGGGGGCGCCGCGCCGCGCGGGCGGGGCGGGGGCGGCGGCGCCACCTTAAGCGGCTCTGCCCGCGGCTCCCGGCCGAGCCCCGCCGGAGGGAGGCGGCTCCGCGCGGGGCCCGCGCCGCCCGCGCCGCCACCACCGCCGAAACCCGGCTGCGCCCGCGCCCCGACCTTCCGCGCCCCGCGCCGCCGCTCGTCCCCCGCCGCCCGGGCCGCTCGCGGGGGCGCCCGCCAGGGACTCCGGGGCGCTGCCCCGCGCGCTCTGTCGCCCTCCCGCTTTTTCCCCGGACCCCCCCCCCCCCGCCACCCGCCGCGGTCGCCCCGCGCTCCCTCCCCATATTGTCCGGCGCGGGGGGGCGCGTCTCAGAGCTGCAGGATGTACCCCCAGGGCAGGCACCCGGTGAGTGGGGGGCCTCGGGCGGTGGCGGGGGAGCCCCCGGCGCCCGGGACCCTGACGTCCCCCCTGCCCTAACCCCTCCCCCAGACCCCGCTCCAGTCGGGCCAGCCGTTCAAGTTCTCCATCCTGGAGATCTGTGACCGCATCAAAGAGGAATTCCAGTTCCTGCAGGCGCAGTACCACAGGTGCGGGGGAGGGGCGGGGAGGGGGCGCGGGGTGCACCTGGAGGGGCGGGGCCGGCCTGGGGAGGCAGGTGAGGTGGGGTCGGTGGAGGGGGGCGTCGGGGCTGGGGGCTCTGAGGTCAGGGAGGGGTGGCGAGGAGGAGGGGAGACCCAGGCCACACTTTGGAAACTGGCCCCCCTGGGGTGCTGGGGGACCCCGCACCCCGTGTCCTCGCAGCCTCAAGCTGGAGTGTGAGAAGCTGGCCAGCGAGAAGACGGAGATGCAGCGGCATTATGTCATGGTGAGGGTCCCCCCCCCCCGGCCTCCTGGTCATGGTGAGGGTCCCCCCCGGCCTCCTGGTCATGGTGAGGGTCTCCCCCGGCCTCCTGGTCATGGTGAGGGTCCCCCCCCCGGCCTCCTGGTCATGGTGAGGGTCCCCCCCCCCCGGCCTCCTGGTCATGGTGAGGGTCCCCCCCCCGGCCTCCTGGTCATGGTGAGGGTCCCCCCCCCCGCCTCCTCGTCATGGTGAGGGTCCCCCCCCCCCCCCGGCCTCCTCGTCATGGTGAGGGTTCCCCCCCCCGCCTCCTCGTCATGGTGAGGGTCCCCCCCGGCCTCCTCGTCATGGTGAGGGTCCCCCCCCCGGCCTCCTTGTCATGGTGAGGGTCCCCCCCCCGGCCTCCTCGTCATGGTGAGGGTTCCCCCCCAGCCTCCTCATGGTGAGGGGTCCCCCCTGACTCTCGGCCTCCTCTCGCCCCCACCTGTGCCCTGGGCTGGCTCTGAGGGTCACTCCAGGGAGACCAGGGGGCACTGACCCCAGGCTGTCCCCTCCCCCACTCAGGGGGGGTCTCTGCTGGGGGCCCCTGTGTCCTGCTGTGCCCCTCCCCCCGCCTCGGGGCTCCTGTAGACCCGGGTCCCTGAGCTGGTCTCTCCCCCCCCAGTACTATGAGATGTCCTACGGCCTCAACATCGAGATGCACAAACAGGTGAGTGGGGGGCGCTGGGAGCCAGGGGGCCGTGCCAGCCCCTCGGCTTCTGAGCCGGGCGGGCGGAGGGCAGGGTCCCGGCGTCCCCGTGGACGAGGACAGCTGGGCCCAGGAGCCACGTGGACAGTCTCGCGCCTGCTGGGTCTGAGATGGGCCCTGAGACGCTGGTCGGTTCCGAGGTTCTGAGGTTGAGCCCGGAGGCACGGGCCCGGGCTTCCCAGGTGGCTCTGCGGGCCGTGCACTCCGTGTCACGGTTCAGGCTGACCAGGTATTTCCACGGCAGACCTCAGGGTTCTGAGATAGCCCTCCCGGTTCTGGGATTGACCCAGGGCTCTAAACTTCTGAGTGAGCCGGGTGCTGAGCTGACTCTTCCCGAGCTGACGGATTTGGTGTCGGGATTCTGAGATAGCCCGCGAGGTTCTGAGATTGACCCTCACGCTGGGAGGTTCCAAGGGTTTTTGTTTGTTTGTTTGTTTGTTTTTAAGATTGACTCATGGCCAGAGCCCGCTCACTAGGCTAATCCTCCGTCTGCGGCGCCGGCACACCGGGTTCTAGTTCCGGTCGGGGCGCCAGGTTCTGTCCCGGTTGCCCCTCTTCCAGGCCAGCTCTCTGCTGTGGCCCGGGAGTGCAGTGGAGGATGGCCCAAGTGCTTGGGCCCTGCACCCCATGGGAGACCAGGAGAAGCACCTGGCTCCTGGCTTTGGATCGGCGCAGCGCCGGCTGTGGCAGCCATTTGGGGGGTGAACCAACGGAAGGAAGACCTTTCTCTCTTTCTCTCTTACTAACTCTGCCTGTCAAAAAAAAAAAAAATTGACTTATTTATTTGAAAGGCAGGGTTGTGGGGGGGAGGTTTTCCATCCACTGGTCCACTCCTCAAATGGCTGGATCAGCCGGAGCTGTGCTGATCCGAAGCCAGGGGCCAGGAGCTCCATCCAGGTCTCCCACGCAGGTGCAGGGTACCAAGCGCTTGGGCCATCTTCCCCTGCTCTCCCAGGCCACAGCAGGGAGCGGGATCAGAAGTGGAGCAGCCGGGACTTGAACTGGTGCCCCTGTGGGATGTGGCCCTGCAGGTGGTGGCTTTACCTGCTGCGCCACACGCCGGCCCCTGTTTCTCCCTTAGCTTGCGTGTGACCCAGGGCTCTGAGGTCCACCTAGGATGCCTGCAGCGGCCCGGGATGAGTCCCGAACCCTGGAGCTGACCCGTGGCTTCCAAGGTGGCCGAGAGGGATCCACAATGCCAGGGCTGACGGCAGATTCTGCCCGGCCGAGCCGCGGAGGACAAGGAGGGCTGGGCTGAGACGCCGGGGCTGGGGCCACCCTGGCCTGCTCTCTGTTGGGTTTGTGTGGGCTGTGGAGGGCTCCCGTGGGGGAGACCCCGTGCTGGGGGTGGGGCCCGGGCCCTGGGCGCCTGGTCGCACACAGCCACCTGTGACACAGACAAGCAGGACACAGGCAGCCCCTTCCTGCCCTGCGGCTGTTTTCCCAGTGGGGCAGCCCCAGGAGGAGGCCCCCGAGGGGCTAGGGTCAGGTGGAGGAGGCCCCCGGAGGCTGGGGTCAGGTGGAGGAGGAGAGGGGTGGGGTCAGGTGGAGGGGGCTCCCGGAGGGGCTGGGGTCAGGTGGAGGAGGCCCCCCGAGGGGCTGGGGTCAGGTGGAGGAGGCCCCCGGAGGCTGGGGTCAGGTGGAGGGGGCTCCCGGAGGGGCTGGGGTCAGATGGAGGAGGCCCACGGAGAGGTGGGGTCAGGTGGAGGAGGCCCCCGGAGGCTGGGGTCAGGTGGAGGAGGCCCCCGGAGGCTGGGGTCAGGTGGAGGGGGCTCCTGGAGGGGCTGGGGTCAGGTGGAGGAGGCCCCCGGAGGCTGGGGTCAGATGGAGGAGGCCCCTAGAGGCTGGGGTCAGGTGGAGGAGGAGAGGGGCTGGGGTCAGATGGAGGAGGCCCACAGAGGGGCTGGGGTCAGGTGGAGGAGGCCCACAGAGGGGCTGGGGTCAGGTGGAGGAGGCCCACGGAGAGGTGGGGTCAGGTGGAGGAGGCCCCCGGAGGGGTGGGGTCAGGTGGAGGAGGAGAGGGGCTGGGGTCAGGTGGAGGAGGCCCCCAGAGGAGCTGCGGTCAGATGGAGGAGGCCCCCCGGAGGGGTGGGGTCAGGTGGAGGAGGCCCCCCGAGGGGTGGGGTCAGGTGGAGGAGGCCCCTCCCTCTGCTGGGGCCCCGGGGTCTTCTCTGCTGGGGCTGTGCCCTCCTGAGCCAGGCAGCCTCTGGGGCCTGCGGCTGAGGGCCTGGATGGGGGGCTCCACGTGCCCCCAGCCCGCCTCGTCGCCTCCCCGCAGGCCGAGATCGTGAAGCGGCTCAGTGGCATCTGCGCCCAGATCATCCCATTCCTGACCCAGGAGGTGAGTGGGGCGGGGGGGGGGGCAGGTGGAGGGCCACGGCCTTTCCCCTGGGCTGGGGCTGCCCGGGGCGGGGCGCGCATCCTGGCTGTGTGGCCCCCGGCCAGAGGTGGGTGTTTCTGCTGCTTTACCCCGAGCCGGGCTCCAGCCGGACCCTGGAGGAGCCCCTGGCGCCCTCAGAGCCAGAGACCGGGCGGGGGGGGGCGGTTCCGGGCTGGGTTCCGGAAGCGAGGGCACAGCACCCCCCAGGCTGAGGTTTGTGCGGGCTCCCAGCGGGGGACCCACAAGGAGTGCAGGTGCAGGGGCTGTGGGAGGGAGGAGGAAGGGCCAGCAGGCTGCACATTGCCGGACCCGGAGCCCAATCTGGCCTGCCCCTTGCTTTTGGCTGATCAAGTTTTATCGGCACACGGCCGTGCCCACCAAGCGCACGCTGTCGCCGAGCCCTGGCCGAGTCCAGTCGTCACATCTGGGCCCTGTCCTGGACACACGGCGGCAGGTGCATCCCCCCCGGGGGGCGTCCCCCCCGCTGGGTGCCCAGGCTGCAGGGATGAACACAGAGGAACGCCGGCTGCACGGCTGAGCCCCCCAGGGCCACGCAGCCCGGCATGGAGGCCCGGAGAGCCCAGGCGGGGCTGTAGCCTGGCGATGGCGCGGGGAGAAATCGCACAGTGCGAGAAGAGGCCGCAGCGGCGGGGCCGGGCTGTGGAGTCGCCTCCTGGCCAGGCCACTCATTCATGGCTGCTGGCTTGCAGCAAGCCCCCCCCCCCCAGGCTGTGGCTGTGGCTGCGGCGGCCTTGGTGCCCCGCCAGGCCCACCCGGCCCTCGCAGCGCCCGATTCCCAGTTGTTAGCTCCGGCCGCGCTTAGCTGTTTTTTTTTCTCCTTTCTCTCCGTTTCATAAGCATAAAAAGAGAGAGGAGGGCACCCAGCAAGCTTGGGGCATGGATGAGGGTGGGCGGGCGCAGCCGGGGCCCTGGAAGCCGGCTCCAGCGCATCTCCCCCCCCCCCCCAGCACCAGCAGCAGGTGCTCCAGGCCGTGGAGCGCGCCAAGCAGGTGACCGTGGGGGAGCTGAATAGCCTCATCGGGGTGAGCCTTGCTGGCCCCTGCCCCCCGGGCGCGGCGTGGGGCGGTGGGCGGCTGGCCCGGGCTCTGTGGGGGCAAGGGAGGGGGAGCCGGTGCCGGGCGCCGCCACCGCCCACCGCCCCTCCACTCCCACAGCAGCAGCTCCAGCCGCTGCCTCACCACGCGCCCCCTGTGCCCCTCACGCCGCGCCCCACCGGGCTGGTGGGCGGCAGTGCCACGGGGCTGCTGGCCCTGTCGGGAGCCCTGGCCGCGCAGGCCCAGTTGGCGGCTGCTAAGGAGGACCGCGTGGGCGTGGAGGCCGAGGCGTCCAGAGGTGAGGGGCGGCGGGGAGTGTCGGGGGGGCTGGCGAGGTGGGTGCTGGGACAGGTCACCTGCTGCGTGCAGGGGTGAGGAGGGGGCGGCCAGGAGCTGTGACACCCCCCCCTTCCTCCTCCTCTCTCTCTCTCTCTGCCTCCCCGGGACCTGGCAGCGGAGAGAGGCCCCAGCAGGGTAAGTGGAGGCACACCTGCCCCCCCGGAGCCCAGAGCAAGACCCCCGTTCTGTGCCCAGCCGGGTCTGTGCGGGAAACACCCCCGAGGCTGCAGGGGGAGCGGCTGCGCAGAGGCCCCGGCCCCGGCCCAGCCGCTTCCCCGCAAGTTCACACTTCTCCCGTTGGCCTCGGCCACGCACACGGCCACGGCGGGGAAAAAATCTAGCGTGAGCCGTGGGCCATGGGGGCGACCGCTTTTTAAAATATCCGTTTCTTTGAAGGGCGGAGTGACGGGAATCAGAGAGAGAGACAGAGGGAGCTCCCATCGCGGGGTCACTGCCCAAATGGCCCCACCAGCCAGGGTGGCCGGGAGCTCCCTCTGGGTCCCCCGCGGGGGTGGCAGGGGCCTCCCAGGGTGCGCACCAGCGGGGAGCTGGAGCCAGAGGCAGGAATCGAACCTGGGTCTCCCGTGTAGGGCGGCGTCGCCTTAGCTCCTGGGCCGAGCACCCATCCCAGACTCCCGATCTCTCAGTTCCAACTTCTGCTGCTGTGGCCCAGGGCTGCCTGCTGGTCCGTGGCCACCTGCTGGTCTGTGCCACGCAGCCCTGCACCCCCCAGACAGCGCCTGCTCTCCCAGGCCGGGGCCGCAAGCAGGCAACATGCTTGGGCCGGCCCTGACCTTGGTCCTGACCCTGGCCCCAGCCCTGGCCCCAGCCCCAGCCCTGACCTTGGTCCTGACCCAGGCCCCAGCCTGCCAGGGGCTGTCTCCTCCCTCAAGGCTGCACGGTGCGCGCCGGGTGGGCTGGCCTTGGTCTCAGTCTCCACGGTGAGCCGGCTGTGAGGTCTAATACCTGAGGCCACCCTTGGCAGCGCCCATGGTCTGGACGGATGTGTGAGGGGCAGCAGGGGGGCCCCGGCCTCCACTGGACCAGACGCAGCCCGGGGCTGGGGGGTCCCGGGGTCGCTGAGCCCCCGTTGGCTCCTGTCTCCCCGCAGAGTGCGTCCCCCTCGCCCCCCGAGAGTCTGGTGGAGGAGGAGCGGCCCGGGGGTCCCGGGAAGCAGCCAGTGGAGGACAAGGAGGTGCCCGGACCTTATGTGAGTGGGGGGCACGTGCGACACAGACGACCCCCAGCCTGGCCCCTCGGAGTCTTCCGGAATCCAGCTCTGCTGAGGGCCCCCTCCCTCCAGAGCCTCCCGGGGCTCCCCAGTGCCCCAGATGAGGCCCCCCATGCCAGGCTTAACTCTTGAGTTGCTGGACTTCTCCCCCGAGCCGCCCTCAGGGCCACACAGCAGGACTGGGGCCGCGCTGGGGCAGGTGCAGCCTGGCTGGGTGTTGTCCAGCCTCATGGCTCCTCAGAGACACCGGACCTGTCGGCTCCCCGCGTTCGCTCAAGGAGAGAGCCGGGTGCACGCGGCGTCCAGGCCGCCATTGGGCCCAAGCCGAGGAGTTCTCCGGGGCAGCCGAACATGTCGAGGCCCCCTCTCCTGCCCTGCTCGCTGGGGAGCCCTGGGCAGTGTGGGGTGAACGCAGTTGGAGCTGGGGCTCCCTCCGCGGGGCTGTGCGGGAGCCATAGAAACGGAGCCCAGGCAGGGGTGGGTCGGTCCCTGGGGACAGCGTGGAGGGCTACCTGGAGGAGGCGAGGCTGGCGGCCCGGAGCCTGAGGAAGGGCCGGGCTGGGGTGGGTGATGGGTGAGGCAGGCGTGGCCAAGGGACTGGTTGGCCTTGTGGGGTGCCAGCGACCCCGGGGGGGGGCAGGACCTCTCTCCTCTACACAGGAGTGGACTGGGGCTGGGGGCCCCTCCTCCTCCTCACGGGAGGCCCTGAGCTCCCCTGGGCTGTGCGCCTGCGCCACCCCCAGCAGGTGGGCTCCCCGGGGTGTGCAGGGCTGAGGGTGTGAGGGTACACAGCTCCCTCCCGGGAGGGGGGTGCACAGCCACAGCTCTCCCCGTCTCCCCCCCCCCCAGGAGAGCGAAGAAGACAAGAGCGACTACAATCTGGTGGTGGACGAGGTGAGTGGGGGCCCGGCCGCCTCCCGCCCTGGGCGCAGAGCGAGGCGGGCTTGGGCCGTGGGGGGGACCCCGCCTGCTTCCCGCGCGTGCTCGGGTGGGGACGCCAACTCTCCATGGCGCAGGTGGAGGACCTGGGGCCACATGGCGGTGACGGCGGGTGGCAGAGGTGGCTTTGAACCCCGGCTCGGGGAGAGGGGTGTGGGGGTCCTGGGTACCCCTCTTACAGACGGCTAAAGGGGCATCGGGGTTGCGTGAACCTCCCAAGGGGTTGCAGCTTCCGTGGGACTCGCATGGAGCACAGGCTGCCTCACCCCCCAACCTCGCCTCCTCCGACCCAGGACCAACCTTCCGAGCCCCCCAGCCCGGCCACCACCCCCTGTGGAAAGGTGCCCCTGTGCGTCCCTGCCCGCCGGGACCTCGTGGACAGTCCAGCCTCCTTGGCCTCCAGCCTCGGCTCACCGCTCCCCAGAGCCAAAGAGCTTGTCCTGGTGCGTAGCGGGAGGGCCTTGAAACCCGCTGTGTTCATCCCGGGGGGCCTGGAAACAGACACTTCGACATCAGACCTGGGGCGATGAGAAACTGGCCTGCTATCCTCACGTGATTTTTTTTTCCTATTTTTTTTTTAACCACTGAATTTCTCCTGGAAGACTCGCTTTGTTCAACCTACGCAGATGTTTTGTGGAAAGATTGATTTGTTTGAAAGGCAGAATGACAGCTCTTCCATCTGCTGGGTCACTCCCCCAGTGCCCACGATGCCCGGGGCTGGGCCAGGCCAAACCCGGGTCTCCCACGTGGGTCCCGGGGCCCAGGGGCTTGGGCCATTGTTGCTGCCTGCCGGGAGGCTGCTGGGTCAGAAACAGAGCAGCCGGGACCGGAACCGGTGGCCGCCGTCCGAAGCGGTAGCCTAACTCCTGCCCGCCCGCCTGCCTGCCCGGGGCTCGGGGAAATCAGTAAATATCAGAGCGGAACAGCAACTTTGTAGCCAAGCTCGCTGAACAGATACAGAAAAGCAGTGGGCCCCTCCCCTGGGAATCCAGCCTGGCGGTGCCCAGGCGGCGCATCAGAGGGCCTGGTCCCGCCTGGTCTCCCGACTCCGGCTTCCGGCTCTGGTGCCCCCTGGGAGGCAGCCGTGATGGGTCCAGGCCCTGGGTCCTGGATGGGAGCCCCGGATGGAGCTCCAGGCTCCTGGCTTCGGTCTGGCCCAGCCCTGGCTGCTGTGGGCATTCGGGGAGTGACCCAGTCTCCCTTTTCTTTTCTTGATTTATTGTATTTGAGAGGCAGAGAGAGAGAGAGAGAGAGAGAGAGAGAGAGAGAGAGAGAGAGGAGTCTTCCATCCACCGGATCACTCCCCATTGGCCACACAGCCAGAGATGGGCCAGGCTGAACCCAGGAGCCAGGAGCTCCATCCGGGGCTCCCACGCAGGTGCAGGGGCCCAGCACTTGGGCCATCGTCCACTGCTTTCCCAGGCCACAGCAGAGAGCTGGATCAGAAGTGGAGCAGCCGGGACCCGAACCGGTGCCCACGTGGGATGCGGGCACCGCAGGCGGCGGCTTCATCCGCTCCGCCACAGTGCCGGCTGCTTCTGTACCTTTCGCATAAATAAGTAGGGGTGACTGGCGGGACTGGACTCCAGGCCTGAGGTGTCAGGACCTCGGGGACACCTGAGCCGTCCTCAGGTGTGGTGATGGCTGCACCCTGCTCCCAACAAGCGCTGGAAACTTGGCTCCGCTTGTGTCCGCCCCCCCCCAAATCCACGCCCCCAAGCCCTGCACTCTGCCAGGGAGACCATGTCGGTTTCTAGGCCTCCCAGGTTGTCATGGCAACCGCCAGAGGTTGGGGGCAGCCCCCCCCCCGCCTGCTGGAGAAGCCCCCGCCTCTCCCTCCCGGTGCCTGAGCCTGTGACAGCCCTGGGCACCCCGGGGTCTCCGCCTTCCAAGTCCCGTCTGGGTCTCCATGGCCCCTGGCGCTGGAGCCCCCGTGCCCGCCCACCTTCTCCTGCTCGCCTCCCCCCACCCCAGGTGCAAGCTGCCAATTGTGGGTCGCGTGCTGTGTGCCCCCCCTCGCACCTGCCGCGGCCCTCGCCTGGTGCCCCCCCCCCGCATGCCTGAGGCCCCTCCGTGAGCCCCCCCGTCCAGTCGGGGCCACGGGCGCCGGGGCCACCAGCCCTGCCCTCTCTCCACAGAACGATCTTCCCGCCGGCACACCCGCTTCCAAGTCCTCGGACTCCTCCCCGCCCCAGGACGCGTCCACCCCCGGGCCCAGCTCGGCCGGTCACCTGTGCCAGCTGGCGGCCAAGCCCACGCCTTCCACGGACAGCATCGGTGAGCCCCGTGCTTGGCCGTGCCGGCTGGAGCGGGCTCCCTCTCTGGAAAGTTCTAGAAGACAGGGTCTGGGGAGGCAGGAGCTGGCGCCCGCCCCGCTTGTCCTGGGGCTGTGGGCTCCGTGTGGGCCTCGGGTCCCCCTTGTCTTGGCCTGCTGGCCCGTGGGACCGAGGCTTCCGCCTGGGGCGTGGGAGTCGGGCGGCCCGGGCACTGGGCAGCCGCGGGCCCCCTTGGTGGGGGCGGCAGTGCTCGGCTGTCGCCCCTCATAGCCGGCTCCTGGGGTCCTGTGTGAAGGAGCTTCTGGGTTTCCCAGCAGGACCCCCAGCCCCCAGCCCCGGCGGCGGCGTTTTGGCCTCACCGTGAAGATGCCCCGGGACTCCCCTGTCCCACTTGCGATCGCGTCCCCGCTGACGCGCAGCCCGGGGAGCAGTGGTGGTTGGGGTCCAGCACAGACCCCCGCTGCCCCCCCCCCCCCCGGAGACCGGGCTGGAGCTCCTGGCTGCTGGCTTTGGTGCTGGCTCAGCCCTGGCTGTGCGGGGGTGCACAGAGAGAACCCACGGATGCAGGGTCCACGTCTGTGCCTCTCTCACGGGTGGGGGCCTGGGGGGCTGGGCTGCAGGTAGGGGCGGGAGGCGCCAGGTGGGGTCTGAGCTGGGTCTGAGCTGAGAGGAGTCGGCTAGCGAGGACAGGGCAAGGCGTGTGGGTGCGGGGCCGTTGTGTCCCGGGGACCGCCATGGTGGGACCAGGCGTGGGAGCCCTGAGCGACAGGCCCGCGCGGGCGGCTGGAGACCAGAACTCTTCTCGCCCAGCCCTGAGGAGCCCCCTGGCGCTGTCCGGCCCCTTCAGCACCTCCTTCAGCCTGGGCTCTCACGGCTCCCTCAACGGGGACCTCTCAGTGCCCGGCTCCTACGTCAGCCTGCACCTGTCGCCGCAGGTCAGCAGCTCTGTGGTCTACGGCCGCTCCCCCATGGTGAGTCCGCGGGGCCCCCGGCCTGCCCGGCGCCTCTGGGAAGCAGATGGGAGGGCCTCAGCGGCCCGCAGGCTTTAGCCAGGACCTGTGATGAGCGGCATTGAAGAGTGGGAGGGGCCTGGGAGTCCGGGCCGGCCGCGGCTTGGGGGTGGGCGTGGGGCTGTGAGCAGGGGCGGGCTGCCCCGTGCTGCCTCCCTGGCCTCCCCCTAGATGGCCTTTGAGTCGCACCCCCATCTCCGAGGCTCGTCCATCTCCTCGTCCCTGCCCAGCATCCCCGGGGGAAAGCCGTGAGTACTGGGGGGGTCTCCTCTTTGACATGATCACCGCTCCCAGGGGAGGCGCCCCCCGGGGGGGGGCGGGGAAAGAGCAGGACTCCCAGCAGGTGCCATTCTGCCCGTCACAGCCGGGATGCACCTGGCCTGGGTGGGTGGGGCCGTCGGGTCCTTGGGCCCCGCCGTGAGTGACGTCAGCACTGCGGTGCGGGGGCGGACCGGGGGGGCCGCCAGCATTCGGTTCTCTGAAGCTGAGCTGGCCTCGCCCGCGGTCGGCACTGGCCAGCGGCTCTTGGCCATTCAGACACCGGTCAGGTGCCGGCCCGGGGGGCCCCGGCCACCGCCAGAGCCCCGCTCCCGTCCCAAGGCGTCGCGGGTGCGGGGCGGGAGGGCGCGGGGGCGGCCCCTGAGCCTGGGTCCCCGCCCAGGGCCTACTCCTTCCACGTGTCTGCGGACGGACAGATGCTGCCCGTGCCCTTTCCGTCTGACGCGCTGGTGGGCGCCGGCATCCCGCGGCACGCCCGGCAGGTGCACACGCTGGCCCACGGCGAGGTGGTGTGCGCCGTCACCATCAGCGGCTCCACGCAGCACGTGTACACGGGCGGCAAGGGCTGCGTGAAGGTCTGGGACGTGGGCCAGCCCGGCGCCAAGACCCCCGTGGCGCAGCTGGACTGCCTGGTGAGGGGCGGGGCTGCGGGCGAGGGGGCGGGGCCAGCGGTGGAAGCCAGCAGGGGCGGGGCTTGCAGCCGGAGGGGCGGGGCTGCAACTGGTGGGTGGGGCTTGCGGTCATCCCTGGTGAAGCTGAGCAAGGGGCGGGGCTTGGGGCCTCGGGGCGTGGCCGTGGTGCCCCGAGACTCGGCCGTGGGGCCAGCCCACCCTAACCGCTGTCCCCATGCCCCAGAACCGGGACAACTACATTCGCTCCTGCAAGCTGCTGCCGGACGGCCGGAGTCTGATCGTGGGCGGCGAGGCCAGCACCTTGTCCATCTGGGACCTGGCGGCGCCCACACCCCGCATCAAGGCCGAGCTGACGTCCTCGGCGCCCGCGTGCTACGCCCTGGCCGTCAGCCCCGACGCCAAGGTCTGCTTCTCCTGCTGTAGCGACGGCAACATCGTGGTCTGGGACCTGCAGAACCAGACCATGGTCAGGTGGGTCGCGGGGCGGGGGGCCGCGGCGGCCCGGCTGCTGGGGCGGCGCCAACCTCGGGGCCGCCCCGCTCCGTGCAGGCAGTTCCAGGGCCACACGGACGGCGCCAGCTGCATCGACATTTCCGACTACGGCACGCGGCTCTGGACCGGCGGCCTGGACAACACGGTGCGCTGCTGGGACCTGCGGGAGGGCCGCCAGCTGCAGCAGCACGACTTCAGCTCCCAGGTGCGCGGCGGGCGGGCGGGGACCCGGGGGAGGGGGCTCCTACCTGCGCCAGGTGCGCGTGGAATTTGGGGGCTCATACCTGCTGTGCGGAGAGAGTTGGGGGCGTGGGCACAGGGGCAGGTCATGAGCTCGGCCGTCCCTCGGGGCTCCCGCGGGCGCCATAACCAGGCTGGTGCGTGCCGCGCCCCCTCTGGCAGAAGGGCCTCTCCCTGTCTCCCCTTGGGGGATTCCTCCCCAGCCCCGGGCCTGGGGCGGCCATGCACGGAGACCTGATGCCTGGGGAGCCCCCGCCCCTGTACCCGGAGCCTGGAAACCTTGCCACGCCCCCTCTGCTCTGCCTACGTGGTTATTTATCTTCTCCTCCACCTTATTTTTTGTTTATTTGAAAAAGAAGGGGGGGGGTCTTCCATCAGCTGGTCCCCTCCCCAAAGCAAGGGCCAGGGCTGGGCCAGGTTGGAGCCAGGAGCCAGGGTCTCCCGCATGGGAGCAGGGGCCCCGGCACTGGGGCTGTCACTGCTGCCTTCCCGAGTGCGTTAGTAGGGAGCCGGAGCCCAAGAGGAGCAGCCGGAGCTCGGGCTGGCTTTGCCCCCCGCACCACCACCGTGGCCCCCAAACTTCTGTTTGCTGCTAAGACAGCGGGAGGTTCAGGGTGCAACGCGGGCCCCTTACTCCCCGGGGTGTCCAGCGCGGGGCCCTTACTCCCCGGGGTGTCCAGCGCGGGGCTGAGCCCCGAAGAGGAGGACACGGTACAGGGGGGAGGGGCGGGCAATGGGCTCGGCCGGGCTGAGTGACCTTGAGCGCGCTGCCGGCCCGGCTTCCGCCATCTGCTGCCGGGGAGCGAGTGTCCGCGCCCAGCCTCCCCTCCCCCTCCCCGCAGATCAATGGATGCGACCCCGGGGTTCTGTGTAATTCTGATTAATATTAATGACCCGACAGGCAGTGGCCCGCTGCGCTCCAGGCCCTGGGCCAGCTGCCACTGCCCGCGGGGGGCCGGTGATTGAAGGGGTCCTGACCCCCCCCTCCTCGCTGCTTCCCTAGATCTTCTCTCTGGGCCACTGTCCCAACCAGGACTGGCTGGCCGTGGGCATGGAGAGCAGCAACGTCGAGGTCCTGCACGTGCGCAAGCCCGAGAAGTACCAGCTGCACCTGCACGAGAGCTGCGTGCTGTCACTCAAGTTCGCGTCCTGCGGTGCGTGCCAGCGGGGGGGGGGGGGGCGGGAAGCAGAGGGCGGGGCGGGGCGTGGGTGGGGCGCCAGTGGGGGGAGCAGGGGGCAGCAGAGGGCGGGGCGGGGGTCCCTGAGGGATGCCACCTCCCCGCCCTGAGCCCAGGTTGCCTCGGGAAACCGGGGTCATAGAGGAATCAGTTTGCCCAGACCTGGTGCGGGCCGGCCTTGTACTAAGAGCGCCGGCAGGCTTGGGCCACAGAACATTCGTCATAGGGATGTCGATTTTTTTTTTTTTTTTTAAAAGATTTTTGAGCCGGCGCCGCGGCTCAGTAGGCTAATCCTCCGCCTTGCGGCACCGGCACACCGGGTTCTAGTCCCGGTCGGGGCACCGATCCTGTCCCGGTTGCTCCTCTTCCAGGCCAGCTCTCTGCTGTGGCCCGGGAGTGCAGTGGAGGATGGCCCAAGTGCTTGTTGGGCCCTGCACCCCATGGGAGACCAGGAAAAGCACCTGGCTCCTGCCATCGGAACAGTGCGGTGCGCCGGCCACAGCGTGCCTACCGCGGCGGCCATTGGAGGGTGAACCAACGGCAAAAAGGAAGACCTTTCTCTCTCTCTCTCACTATCCACTCTGCCTGTCAAATTAAAAAAAAGATTTTGAAAGAATTGCAGAGAGCCTACCGGCTCACTCCCCAGCCAGGGCCGGGCCGGGCGGAAGCCAGCAGCTTGGTCTGGGTCTCCCACGGGGGTGACAGGGCCCCCAACGCTCGGGCCCTTAGGGAGCTGGCGCCCACACGGGAGGCCGCACTCCACCGCAGGGCCGGGGTGGAGTTTTTATTTGAAAGGCAGAGTTAGAGGTCTTCTGTTTGCTGGTTCACTCCCCCAGTGCCCGCAGCGGTGCGGGGATGAAGGGGAGGGCCCGCCCCGGCCCCGCCCCGGCCCCGGCCCCGCCCCCGCCCCCACCCCCCACCCTGCCACGCTGCCCTGTCTCCCCCAGGACGCTGGTTCGTGAGCACCGGCAAGGACAACCTGCTGAACGCCTGGCGGACGCCCTACGGAGCCAGCATCTTCCAGGTGCGAGCAGGGGCAGCCCCACGGCCTGCAGCCAGGGCTGACCGAGGCCCAGCACCCCGCAGCCTGGCCTGTGGTCGCCTGTGCGTTCCCCCCCACGGGTGACGTCCTCAGGGCCCCCCCACGCTGCAGCAGCTGTCAGAATTCCCTGTGGGTGTCCCAGTGTTTGAGGGACCGAGCTCTCCCTCCCCCACGCCCGCCCGCCCGCCGCGGCCCCCCACTGGGGCCCAAGCTGGGAGCTCATTGCAGGGTGGCAGGGGCCCTCAAGGCTGCTGGAGGGGGGGCAAGGGCAATAGTAGAAAGCTGGACTCCAAGCCGAGACGCGTGGGTGCTAAGCCAGCTGCCCGCCCACCATCCCTTCCAGCAGGGCCTGGTTCTGTGCTCCCCGGGGCTGGGGGCCCTCGCCGCCCACGCAGCCCTTTGCTGTCGATGTCTCTGTCCCTGGGAGGGGGACTTTATGATCTTTACAGAGCTAACTTGTTGGGATTTTTTTTTAACAGTTTATTTGAAAGGACAAGACAGACCCCCTCCATCGTCTGGTTCACGCCCCAGGAGGCGGCAATGGCCAGGGCTGGGCCGTCCTCGCTGCTTTCCCAGGCCACAGCAGGGAGCTGGGTCGAAGTGGAGCAGCCAGGACTCGAACCGGCGCCCACGTGGGATGCGGGTGCTGCCGGCGGTGGCTTAACCTGCTGGGCCTCAGCGCCGGCCCCTGAAACTTTTGTTTGAAAGGCACAGAGAGGCAGTGTGGATGAAGTCGCCACCTGCAGCCCTCAGTCCATATGGACACCAGTTCGAGGTCCGGCTGCTCCACTTCCCATCCAGCTCTCTGCTATGGCCTGGGAAAGCAGTGGACGATGGCCCAGGTGCTTGGGCCCCTGGAGGGGGCTCCAGCCTCCTGGCTTCAGATCGGCACAGCTCCGGCTGTTGCAGCCATTTGGGGAGTGACCCAGCGGATGGAAGATCTTTCTCTGCCTCTTTGTTACTATCAATTTTTTTTTAAAGCAGAGATCGGGATCAGGCAGAGAGATCTGTCCACTAGCCTGCTGCCCAGCTGGCCACGGCAGCCAGGGCTGGGCCAGGAGCTCCATCCGGGTCTCCCCCGCGGGTGCAGGGGCCCAGCACTGCCGCTCTCCCCGGGGTGCACGGGTCAGGCTCAGAAGCGGAGCAGCCGGTTGGCCCTGGGGCTCGGGGGCCCAGAGGTGGCTTCCCGGCCGGTGTGCGCCGTCCTAGCTGGGCACGGGGTGGCTCACGCGCAGCCCAGCAGGGACGGGGCCCAGGGTGCGCTTTGGGCAAAAGCTGAGCACTGGTTGTGGCCGGGCTCCGTCCAGGTCCCGGTGCCACGACCTTGGCCTAAGCTCGGGCCCGGTCATGCCCATGTCGCCCCCACCCCCAGCAGCTCGGCAGCTCCACGTCTTGGAGAGCTGTCCCTTCTCAGGGGCGCAGGCCCTGCCCGGGGGTGTGGTCCCAGTCCCGGCCCCCACCTGAGCGCGCGGAGGGCCTAGCCAATGACCCGGCTCCCTGTGCATGCGCACCTGCTCCCTGGCGGAGGGCTAGCCAATGACCCGGCTCCCTGCGCATGCGCACCTGCTCCCTGGCGGAGGGCTAGCCAATGACCCGGCTCCCTGCGCATGCGCACCTGCTCCCTGCACCCACGAGGGAGATCCGGCTGGAGCTCCCGGCCCAGCCCTGGCCACTGCCGCCACCTGGGGAGTGAACCAGACGATGGAAGCTCTCCCTCCGCCTTCACAGCCGGCTGAAACAGCAGTTAACGCACGCGGACCCGGGGCGCGCCCAGGCCCCCGCCAGCCCGCAGCTGGGCAAAGCCACCCCCCTCTCCCAGGTCTCGCAGATGGGGGACAGCACCATGGTGCGGGCCCAGGGCCCCGTCCTGTACTCAACTCCCCGCCGCCCCCTCACAGCCCGGCGCCCCCTCCCCCGCTCAGAGCGCCCGCGCCACCTGCTGACACCCCGTGTGCCCCTCCCCCGCAGTCCAAGGAGTCGTCCTCCGTCCTGAGCTGCGACATCTCCCGGAACAACAAGTACATTGTGACGGGCTCCGGCGACAAGAAGGCCACCGTCTACGAGGTGGTCTACTGAGCCCTCCCCTCCCGGCCGCGGAGACCCCGGAATAAACGTATTTATCTCAACCGGCTCTGGGTGCTGGGCTCGGGGGGTGGCCGCCGCGGTGGCGAGGACCGAGTGCCTGGCTCTGGCCCGGCGGGGATCTGTCCGGGAACCTGCTGGCTGGGGGCTCAGAGGTGAGGGCTTGTTGGGGGGGGGGGCCAGGGAGATGGGGCTGGGGCCCCTGGGAGCTGGAGCCGGCGCGGCCGAAGCCCCTCACCTGGGTTCTGGATGGGGAATTCTGGAAGGAGGCGGCCCTACCGAGGGCAGGTGCACCCGGAGGCAGCCCACGTGTGAGGGCCAGCGGCAGCTGTCCGCCGACCAGCCCGAACCGTGGACTCTGGGGGGCGGGGAGCAGGCCAGACAGAGGGCCCCCCCCATCGCGACAGCCACCCCGTCCCCACCCGAAAGGCGGGAGCAGAGGAGCCGACGGGTGCCGCTGTCCCAGGCGCCGAGCACCGCCCCTCCCGGCCCACATGGCCCCCGGCCCGGCCCGAGCCCCTCCCCGTGAGGCCCAGGGGCAGCAGCCTGCTTTGCCGAGTGCTTTATTCCACGGACGGAGCCCAGAGGCCGCGAACCCCAGGCTGAGCCCGTGCGGTGATGAGACCCCCTCCCACTACCTCCCCCCACCCCCGGCCCATCTCAGGAGACGTCGGACGGACGCGGGGCCTCAGTAGGCGACCTGGTACACGGAGGCGCAGTCCCCGGCGCCCGTGACGACCAGGCGGCTGTCGCTGGACACGTCACAGCACAAGATGGCGGTGGCCTCGGGCACCTGGAGGCGAGGGGCGGGCTGAGCCGGGGCCGCGGGGCCTCCCCCCCGCTCCCCACCGCCTGCACCCTACCTGGAACACCTTGGCGCCCAGGGGCATCGTGTGGATGCTGACCAGGTCGTCCGTGCCCACGCTCACCCACCAGCGGCCTGGCAGAGAGACGGGCGCTGAGGGGGCACGGGTGGGGCCCTTCCCACCCTGCGCGGAGGCCACAGCGGGGCGCCCCCACCCCAGCCCGGGCCGCTCACCGAAGGCCGAGAACCTCAGAGCCAGGATGGCGCTGTCCTTGCGCCCGGCCATGTGCACCTGGCTGCCGTCGGGCCGCCGCAGCCACTGCTGCCCGTTAGCCAGGCCCAGCAGCAGCCAGTCTTCCTGGGGGCAGTGGGCCAGGCTCATGATCTGCGGGGGCAGGGGGGGACAGGCGAGAGGCCGGCTCGGACCCTGCCCCCGCCCTCAGTGTGCCCCCGTGAGCGCCGCAGAGCCAGCGCCACAGCCTCACCCCCGCGCCCCCGCAGCGGCACCGGGGACAGCACCGTCCTCCCGGCCCGCGGCGAGCCCTCGGCCCGCACCTGGGACTCCAGCGGGTACTGCAGGGGCGGCCCCGCGGCGCGCAGGTCCCAGCAGCGCAGGCACGCGTCCAGGCCGCCCACCCACACCTGCTGCTCTCTGATCGCGATGCTCTTGGCGCTGTTGCGGGGGCCGGGGAGGTCCCTGCGCGGGAGAGGTCAGGGGTGGGCGGGCGCCGCGGGCCCCTCACGCCCTCCGGTCTTGTTCGCGTGCGCGCCCGCAGCCCCAGGTCCTGTGCGCGCTTGCGCCATGAACACCTCCCCGGCCCCAGGCCCCGAGCCGGGGAGGGGGCTCTGGGCACTAGGGTGGGAGGGCGCAGTTAGCACATGTGTCGTTACCACCACCCCAGACACCTGTGCAGTGATGGCCACTGACGTCATGGTCACGACCACGGGGGGGGAAGGGGGGTAGGGGGAAAGGGGGGGAGGGGGGGGGAGAGGGAGGGGAGGGGGCCTGGCTCTTTCATTGTGGGCGTGGGGGCGTGGGTGGGGCGTGGTGGGCGCAGCTCCGCCCACGAGGGAGATAGGACCCCGCGCCCGCCCTGGGCCACACCTGACCACGCTCCGACTGCGCAGGTCCCACGTCCTGACCATGCCGTGGGTGAAGCTGGCGAAAGCCAAGTTCTCCGCCGGGTTGGCAGCCAGGGCCTGGCAGGTGCCGCCCACGCACGGCAGCTGGTCCGAGGCGCACAGGGCCGGCGCCGCCAGGTCCCACACGCTCACGCTCGTCAGGTTGTGGCCGCCCACGAGCAGGGTCCGGCTGTCGGCGGTGAGCAGGCAGGCGCGCAGGTAGGCGCCGGGGGTCTGCGGGGGGCGAGGGGGCTGTGAGCGCCCACCCCCGTGGGCCCCGCCCCTGCGCAGGCCCTGCCCCGGCCCCGCCCCTCACCTTTGCCCCCGGGAACAGGTGGCTCTCGGGGAGCCGGGCCTCGGCCACCTGGCCCGTGAGGCTCCACACCTTGACGCCGCCCCTGCCGCAGGTGAACGCGTGCCGCGTGAAGCTGCTCACGGCCGCTGCCAGCACCAGCTCCCCGTGCCGCAGCGTGCGGGCCTTGTCCAGCTTGTGCGGTACGGCCAGCCGCCCGCGGGCCAAGGCGTCTTCCAAATCCTCGGGGTCCCAGGAGCTTGGGGGTGGGGGCGCGGGGTGACGCGCTGACCGAGTCGGTCCCAAAGGGTGTCGTCTTCCCCAGCCCCCCAGCCCCCAGAACCACGCACCTCTTTCTGCCTGGAGTTTGGCGACTCATAAGGCAAACTCCTATTCACCCCCGGGGGGTCCCAACCACCATGCCCCCTCTCTGCTCCCAGCTCTGACACCACCCTGTCCTGGGCCCCTCCCATAGGGGCTCCTAGCCCCGATCCCGTGACCCGCCCGTGACCCGCCCGTGGCACGGGGAGGGCCCGTGTTCCTGTCCACACACGGGGGGGGGGGTCTCTGCGCCCCACCCCCACCCCTGGAGACACTCACAGCAGCTTCAGAACCGGCCGGGCTCTCCCCGCAGGCTCCTGTGGGTGGGACAAGATCGGCCGTGTGCACCTGTGCCCGCCCCTCCCAGCCGCCCCCACACACAGACCCGGTCTTACCTGGGCCAGGCTCGCACTCACGCGGTCATCTCGGGACCCCTCCGGGGCGCTGGCGGCCTTGGCAGGCTGGGGAGCTGCGCAGAGACAAGGGGGCTGCGGCCTGGGGGCGGCCCCTCTGGCGAGCCGCCCCGCCCTCCCACTTTCCCCCGGGATTACTCTGAGTGGAGGCTCCGGCACCCGTGTTCGTGCCCACGTTGCAGGATCCCGGCTCCTTGCTCTCCTGACCCCGGCAACAGCAGAGCCGGGTCAGCGCCGAGCCTGGGTCAGCGCCTCTCAGCTGTCCTAGTAGCTTGGCCCGGCTCCGTGGCCACCGTGTGGCTCCAACACGGCCTGGCCTGGCCCGGCCCGGCGTGGCCTGCTCGGCCCGGGGGGGGGGGGGAGGGGGAGGGGGGGGGAGGGGGAAGGGGAGGGGGGAGGAGCACCCCCGCCCCCACCCCACCCCCCCCTCTGGGCCCCGCAGCGAGCGCACTCACCAGGCCCGGTGCCAGCTCTGTGCCTGCGACCGGAGGGGGCGGAGGGACAGGGGAGCAGGGTCACCATGCGCCCCCACCCCCGCCGCGGCCCAGGCCGTCCCGCCCCGCCGGTCGCTCACCCTGGCCCCCCAGCTCGCTCGCCGTGTCGTGGGGGCTGGCAAACCCCTGCCAGAGCAGCCGCGTGAGGACATCTTGCCAGAACTGGGGCTCCGGCGGGGTGCCCGGGCCCGGGCCCCAGGGCGGCTGCGGCCGGGGGGACGGCGGCTTCGTGCCCACCGGGGCTTCAGCGTTCGACTCCCGGGCGGTCTCGACCTTGGGTCCCTGGGCGGTCTTGGTCTTGGGGCTGCAGGGCACCCGCTGGTCCTGGGCGGCGTCAGGGGAGTCCGGGGCCCCCTGGGGCAAGCGAATGAGGGGTCCCGAGAGGCCAGGGCCCCGCCCCCACCCGCCCCCCAGGGGCTCGGCGCCCTACCTGCTGCGTAGGGGTGTCCAGGGCCTGGCTGCAGGCCTCCAGCAGCTGGGAGAAGTGTTCCAGCTGGGGGGAGGGCGCCAGGGTCACGGCTGTGCACCTCCAGGACAGCCCGCCCCCCCTGCGGGTTTGGGGGCCGATTGTGGGCGGGGCCCCCAGCTGCTTCTGTTTCAGATGAAAACTTGAGGGCCACCCCTCGCCTGGGGCCCGCGGAGGCCGAGCCGCCCGCCTCCCACCTCGGGGTGTCCGGTCGGGGTCCTGCCTGTGCGGCCCAGCCAGCGCCCCACGCATGCGCACCCCGAGAGGTGGCAGTGAGGGCGCAGGTGCTGGGACCCGCACTGCCCATGTGGAGACCCGGATGGAGCTCCCGGCTTCAGCCTGGCCCAGCCCTGGCCTTTGTGGCGTTCAGGGAGTGAACCAGGGGAGATCTCTGCACCTCACTGTGTCACCTGAATTCCAAATAAACCATAGAAAAGAAGTCGGGGCCGGCACTGTGGCGTGGCAGGCAAAGCCGCCACCTGCAGCACCTGGCATCCCGCATGGGCGCCGGTTCGAGTCCCGGCTGCTCCACTTCCCATCCAGCTCTCTGCTGTGGCCTGGGGAAGCAGCCAAGGACGGCCCAGCGCTGGGGCCCCTGCAACCCGCCTGGGAGACCCGGATGGAGCTCCTGGCTGGCCAGCCCTGCCTGGGCACTGAGCCGGCAGAGGGAAGATCGATCGATCAATCTCTCCCCCTCTGCTCGAAACTCTTTTTAAATATTTGAACGGCGAAGTTACTGGGCAGATGTGAACACCCAGACCAGCACTGCCCGGGACGGGGTAGCTGGAGGCACCGCGGTCCACACCCTCGTCTCCCCCCCCACTCCCCGGAGCAGCGAGGGAGACGCGAATTCAACACATTCTAGCTCTCCGCACCCAGTGTCACTTCCAAGCCAGTCTCCGCTCCCAGCTACGCGTGCGTCCCTCCTGTACGGCCGCGGCGGGACAGACAGACACACACACCCCCTACACAGACACACAGGCCGCAGCTCTAGTGCGCCACAGCACGCGGGGGCGGGGGAGCAGGGTGCTGCACAGCAGGTGCGAAGCCGGCCTCCCACACGGGCGCCGGTTCAAGCCCCGGCTGCTCCACTTCCCATCCAGCCTGGGACGGCGGCGGAGGGTGGACCCACGCGTCTGGGCCCCTGCACCATCGGTCTTCCAGAACAGCCACACGGGATGGTGCGGGTGGGGTTAGTGTCACGGCCCCAGGCCCCCAGCCACTCGCCAAAGTGCCCGCCGCTCCCACAGGCGGGAGCCGCACGCCGGGGGTGAGGGGTGCTCACGGCCCCCCCCCCCGCAGCACGGAGCATGCGCAGAACCCCGCCCAGTGCCCTGGGCCGCGAGGCCCCACACCTGCTGCTACGGGAGACTGGCGTGGCGAGGCGAGGCGGGCACACCTGGGGGCCTAACTCCACAGCGCCCACCTGCAGCCACAGAGCGATTCCACTCCAACCACGGCCCCACTCGGGAACGCGGTCCTCACCCCAGCCCCACGCACGCAGCCCCGGCCCACGGCAGAGACCTCCAGGGCTGCCTGGCCCCGGCGGCCGCCGGAAATCCGAAAAGGCTCCAACCCAGGCCGGTCCGGGAAGGGCCCACGGCGCTGCAGCCGGTTCACGGTGGACAGACTCGGGGGCGCCCGGCTCCAGGCCCAGCTGAGCCGCACACCACACCCGGGAGGCGGCCGTGGGGGCTCCTTACTTGGGCCCCTGCCACCCAGATGGGGACTCAGAGCGAGCTCCTGGCTCCAGTCTGGCCCGGCTTGGCCATCGTGGACACTTGGGATTGAGCCGGCGTAGGCACGGACCGTCTCCCCCTCTCCGCCTTTCAAATACAATTTTTCTTGCACCGAGAGAAACTGTTCCGTTACCTGTATTCCCACGGCCTGTGTACAGCACCGGACAGGTACAACAGGCGTCCCCACTTCGCAGGTGGGAAAATCGAGACCCAGAGGATCAGAGCCACTTTCCCCGGGTCAGAGAGGAGGGAAGCCCCTCGGAGCGCGCCCAACCCTGGCTGGAGCTGGATGGGGGGGCTGGGGCCGTCCCATGAGCACCCCTGTCCTGGGGCAGCCGAGCGGCAGAGATGGGTTCCCGGCTGAGCCCGCCCTCTCCAATTCACCCCGGCTCGTTAATGCGCAATTCACTGGCACTTTAATGCGCTCAGCGTGAAGAGCTCGCTCCCTCCTGTCCGCTCCCAACCCTCCCTGGGGAGCCCCGCGTGTGCGTGTGCGCACGAAGGGGGGGGGGGCTGCAGGCAGGGGTTTTAAAAGCCTTGCAAAGGAGGCTGGGAAACCCGGGAGCAGCCGGCAGGGGGTGGGGGAGGGGTCTTTTCAGGACCACAGGCTGCCTGCTCGCGGGGGACCTCGCCCCTCCCCTCGGATACAGCTGCCGGCTGCCAGGTCTCGCCCCCAAACCCATCCACCATGGACCCATCCCTCACTGCAAAGTAGCCGGCCTCCCCCGGGGCGGGCCTCCCCCGGGGCGGGCCTCCCCTGGGGCGGGCCTCCTGGGACCTCTGGCTCCTGCCCTCAGCCCCACACAGCCCTCCGCGGCTCCCACTCCCAGGGGTCAGAACTCCAGGCCTCCCAAAGGCCCACGAGACCCCGTTCCCCGCCCGCCTTCCGCTCCTCCCACCCCCAGGGCCTCTGCACCTACCGTGCCCTCCATCTCCAGCCCAGGTCTCCCCACTTCCAGCCTCCCTGACCTCCTGACCCAGCCCCTCGGGCACCCCCCTGCCTCCCCTCACCGAGTGCGGGAGGTTCCCGCGGTCCTGGCTGGCCCCTGGCACCCACAATGGCTCTTGGCCAGCAGCAGTGGGCAAGGAGCTGATGAATGAGTCACCATGTTCTGGTAGCTTCCGGGCCCCCCTCGGCCCGGCCCCCGGCCCTGCTAACTCGCAGACAGGGCCCTGGCTCGCTGCCACCTCACAGCTGGCATGGCCAGAAGTCCCGCCCGCACCAGGAGAAAGGGGCCAGGTGGCGGCGGGGGGGAGGGGCAGGGACGCAGGACGCGCTGTGGCTCTGGCGGGCGCCTGCCCCCTCCCAAGCTCCCAGGCCTGGCATGAAGCCTGACCCCCCCCCCCCGAGAGGCTGGAGACGCAGCCCCCCAGATATGGGGGAGCCACCGATCTCGGTTGGGGGGTGTTCCGAGGGCCCCGGTGCTCGCAGCCCCCCAGCCGCAGGCGCACCTGCTCCTGGTTGTCCCCGGATGTCCTGTCGAACCTTGTGGAACTGCGGAGGGAAAGGCAGGGTCACGGGCAGGGGTCTGGGGGAGGGGGCGGGGCCAGGGGCTTCCCTCCGGCAGGCCCTCTCCCGCGGGGTCCCACCCTGCCCACTCGGCGTGGGAGCCCTCGACCCCCTGCAGCGGGAGGTCGAGAGGCCCGTGCTCTCCCACGCGGCGCTGGGCACCACAGCAGGCCCCGCCCTGCCCAGGGACCCTCCCCTTTCTCAGGGCAACGGGCGCTTTAGCCATCTTCAGCCTCCTACTGGCTGTTCTCGTGCCCGGTCCGGCCAGGTAGCCCCGGGCCACGCTCGGTATTTACGTGAAGGCACGTTAAAACCTTGGGTCCGGGGCCTGGGTTACGCCGCCACCGCGCAGCACGGCTGGCATCGCACGGGCACGAGTCCCGGCCGCTCCACTTCCCGCCGGCTCCCTGCTGTGGCCTGGGGAAGCAGCGGGAGACGGCCCCGTGCTGGGCCCTGCACCGGCGTGGAGACCCGGATGGAGCTCCTGGCTCCAGCTTGGTCCAGCCCCGGCCATGCGGCCATCTGGGGAGTGACCGAGATCCACACGGAAAAACCATTCTGTCCTTTAGTCCCATCAGGTGCATTTTCAAAGACTCGACAGTCAGTGAACACCGGGAATATAGAACATTCTGGAACGTTCTAGAAGGCAGCGGCTTTCCCGCTCACGTTCAGGCTTCAGTCGTCCCTGATCACCCAACCGACTGCAACCACGAGTTCCAGCCCCGTGGCGAGATTCGCCTGCGGCGTGGGTGTCCCTGGAGCGACCCACGTAAGACACGCGTGCCGCAGCCTCCAGGCCTGTGGCCGGCGTTCGCCGCGGGTGTGGGGGGCTCCGCAGCCGCCCCGGGCCCGTGCAGAGCACCCACGTGGCGGGGGCAGGCCGGGTGCTGGGCTCACCAAGTAGGAGATGTTCTCCAGCTGTGCGGTCACCTCCAAGGGGAGCCTGCGGGAGGGGAGGGGCACAGGGCAGTGAGGCGGGAGGGGCGTCCCTGCAGGGGCCCTCCCCACCCCGCCCCAAGAGGCGGAGCCCCCAACTCCAACACCGCGCCTGGGTTCCAGTCCTGGCTTCTGCGAGGATTTTCATAGACGAACGCAGAGTCGCCGAGCGCAGGGCAGGCAGGGGGCAGGGGGCGCCGGGAACGACTTCCCCTTTAGGCTTCCGGGGGCCCCCAGCTCACTCACCCCCAGAGGGGCCCCTCCCGCAGCCGCCCTCACCTGGGAGCCCGCTCGCGGAGGTCCCGCAGGGTGACCTGGCCGTCCAGGGCCGGCAGCGCCTCGCAGGCAGAAGTCCCAGAGGGAGGCTGCACGGGGGGCGAGGGAGAGAGACCGACAGGTGCGCACACGCAGGCCCCGCCCACCGGGCCCTCCCCCGCCACGGAGGCCAGGGGGATCGGACCAGGCCTGCGGGGGCGGGGCGAGACCTGGAGCCACAGCCCTGCTCTGTCTTGCTCATCACCGGGTTCTCCCCCCTGGGGGGGGCATTGGTCGCCTGCTGTGCCCACTGTGGGGGGGTCTCAGACCCGATTCCCTTGGCACCTGACGGCGGCGAGGAGCCTTCGGGCCCTGGAGCTGGGAGGGGGGCTTTCCCTTCAAACCACCCACCAGGTGCTGCGGGGCGGGCCCGCGCCGGGGCACCTGCCTCCAGGTGAGGCGGCCGCCGGCTCCACTGCCCGCAGCTGCAGGGGCTGGCCCGGCCGCCGCACAGGTGGGGCCTAAGACCAGACGGGGGCCGGGCAGCGGCGCTGGGTGGGAGCCTGGACCCTCACCCCGCGCTTGTGCCCTCCTTACCGGGGTGCGCTCCAGGGAGGAAGGGGTGCGCCTGGGGCTGGGCGAGCCCGGGGAAATCATTTCGAGACTGCAACTTCCAAACCCTAGGTCGGAGAGCCGAGGCTCGGAGAGGGGCCGCCGCCCCCAGTCCCCCGCGCCGCCCGGAGCCCCCTCCCCGCGGGGGCTCACTCTGCAGGTGGGGTGGAGATGGCGCCCACGGCAGGTGCCGACGCCCGCCGAGCCTCACTTTGCGACGGTTACTGAGGGCGGGGGGGGGGGGATTGCAAGGGGGTTTTGCAGAGTGAGCAGGAGTTCCCGGGAGCGGGAGCCGGCCCCACCGCAGACGCCTGCCCCCGGCGCGGGAGCCCTGGCAGCCCGCTCCCCCTCCCGGGAACCGGGGCAGCGGACGCACCTCCCGCAGAGCGAGGAGCCCAGGGGTCAGCCGGGTCCAGACCCCCAGCGAGCGCCTCCTCCCGACCCCGGCCCCTTTGACCCGTCGGGCCCCGCCCCCGCCCAGGCTCCGCCCCCGCCGCGGACCCCAATCCCGCTCCCTGCAGGAGCCGGCGTCGCACGTGGGCTCGGGCTCTGCGGGGCGGCCGCCTGGCGGCGCGGACCAATCGCGAGGCCGCCTGCCCACGTGCGCCACGGCCGCCACCGCTGATTGGCCGTCTCTCCCCGGCCCTCCGGCCCGGCTGTCACTCAGCGGTACCCGGAGCCTGCCGCTTAACCCTTGCAGGCCCGCGACGTCGAAGAGCGAAGAGCAGAGGGGAAAGAGCTGCTAGGGGCGGGACTCCGGGGTCGGGCGGGGCCTGAGAGAGGGGCTGAATATAGTGCAGGGTGGGCAGCAGCCCCCCGCCCCCCGCGGGGGCAGAGCAAAGGCCCGGTGGCTCTGAGCTGGGCGCCCTGCAGGTGCAGAGCGGTCCCTGGGGTGCGTCTGAGATTGGGGGTGGGGGTCGTTCCTGGTTCCTGGGACAGCGGACGCCTGTGTGCGCGCGTGGGCCGCGTCCCGCTCAGAGGCGCCGTTGCCGCTGCCCCTGGGACACAGGCACAGGCCTCTCCCCCAGCCCTCCGCCCCCAAGAGGTGCCCCCGTCCTGGGACGCCAGCCTGCACCCCGCGCCCCTTGAGACCCAGGCGCCTCTGCTTTGTCCCTGGGGAGCGTGGCGCGTGGGGGACCGTGGTGCAGGCATCAGAGCCCCTTCCCAGGTTCTGATAGGAGCTCTAACAGCCGGGTGTGTGGCCGGGCTGTGGGGTTTGTGGCCAGGCTGTGTGGCCGGGTGGTCGGAGGGCGGTTTTCCGGCCACGGGCCGCGGCCACTGCCCTCACAGAGGCCACATTGGCGTCCTCTGCGGGCCTGGCTGGCCCTCCTCTCGCAGGCTCATCTGGACCCTGTCGGCTCCCGCACATGTGGCTGTTTAATTAAAATTAATTCAAATTAAATAAAATTTAAAGTCCTGTTCCTTAGGCGCATCAAGTGCGTGCCCGATGTGCAACCGCCGCCTGTGTCTGCGGGGTCTAGAACCTCCGCCGGGTACCCAGAAGCCGGCGCGAGGCCGGGCAGGCGGGCCTGGAGGTGTTGGCCTGGCCTCGTGGTGGGCGGGGTTGGCTTCCGGGGGTGCGGCCCCTGGGGGCGCCGGGGGGCTGCTGGCTTCCGGTTTATGTGAAAACCAGGGCTCTGGCTAAAGGAGAGAAAAGGCGCCTACATCACGAAAGTTCAGCGAGTAAAGCCCCGGCCTGCACGCCCGCATCCCATGTGGGCGCAGGTTCGAGTCCCAGCTGCTCCTCTTCCCCATCCAGCTCTCTGCTGTGGCCTGGGAAGGCAGTGGAGGATGGCCCGGGTGCTTGGGCCCCTGCACCCACGTGGGAGACCCGGATGGAGCTCCTGGCTCCCGGCTCCGGACCAGCGCTGGGGGAGTGGACCCAGCGGATGGAAGACCTCTCTGTCTCTCTCTGACTTTCAAATAAATAAATAATAAATCTTAAAAAAAAAAAAAAAAAAGAAAAGAATAAGCAAACTTAAAAAAATTCAAACTCAAGTTAAGGACAAGAGGGGCCAGTGTGGTCCCGGGGTGGGGAGGGGTCCGGGGTCCCCGGTGGACCCCGAGGACCTCAAGTGACTTCGTGGGGGCTTTTTGGACACAGGAGGTGGTGACGCGACAGTTCCCAGCCACGCCCCCTCCCCTCCCCAAGTTCCCCGCGACATCCCAGGCCTCCGGCAGGCGCGAGGATGAGGGCGACCGGCGGGGCACGGGCGAGGGGCCAGGAGGACGGGGCAGCGGGGTCCTCTCTCGGGGTCCGGGGGCAGAGCAGGGCGGCCCTGCGCGTGGCCCCCGCCGTCTTCCCGGCCCTGAGCGCGCGGCCCCCTCCCCGCCAGGC